>PVKA01000178.1:0-147008 GCA_004027165.1 Ctenomys sociabilis
TTGTGGAAGAGGCCTCTCCTTCCCAGCAGCCACTGCCTTCCAGCGCATCCCCCCGCCGTGCCAGCCAGAGACGTCAGCTTGAGGGGGAGTGTGTGATGAAATTGTTGTTTCTGGTAAACGAGGCACATTTCATAACTTTTGGTGAATATACTAGGGAAGTTATTGGGGTTTCTGGTAAATTATGCACATTATACAACCCTATTTTATTATAAAAATGTTAGTTGAGGGGTACTTTAGGAGATGTGGGATGAATTAAGAATATCCCCATCACTTCTCATGAGAAAAATAGTATTGGCTTACAGCCAACTTGAATTATAACCAGGCCTCACAAGCAAATTTAATTCATTAGACAAGAGATTACTGTACCACTTAATTATCTCAGCAATGAAACTGCTTTTGAGTTTATATTAATTTTTTGATGTTTTACACTACTTTAGTCATAATTGGCTTATATATCCTCTACTAGCCTGATGTTCAGTATGAAAGGCCAATAGGAAGTACTACTTACTGAGCAAGAGCCAAATGTCTAGCAATGCGTTAGTCTTTGTGCTCCCATGACTCTATCCTTAACCCTCTTAATTGTACAGTGGTACTACTAGCTTCATTTTGTAGATGGTCAAATCCATGGCTTATAAATCAGGACAACTTAACTAAGGTAAATTTACTGACACAGGATGCAGTGGGTCACAAAAATGGGACATGGGCATGATTATACCTCTTCCATCCTTTCAGCCTCATTCTGGTCCAGCCAGCCTTCTAGTATTTTAAAACCTCAGCATAATGTTTAAAATCGGTTCTATTTATAAATTAAAACACATACACTATCCCATAACTTAAATCTGTAATAGATTTCCAGAAAAGAATATAAGTACATATTATAATTATAGACAATGTAGGTCTGTCTGTATGTATGTTACAAGTATAAGACATAGATATGTGTGATATATAAATAATATGAACTAAATAATATGTAAAAAATATGAACTAAAAATTTAAAAATAAAACATGAAAATACATAATAGCCCACCCCTATGATGAAAAGCTGATGTTTTATGTGTGCAAGCTGTGAGACAGCTGTGAAAATTTCCCACATTCAGTCTATTTTGCGAAATTGTACCCAGGCCTTCCCTAGCAGAATTAGCTGGATTAAAAATGTCAACATATCCTTCCCACAGTCCTGGAGCAGATCTCCTCCCTCCGTACTGTTGTCCTGCTTTTGAAGAAGCAGTATTTGAGGTAGTCAGTGGTCTCCAGAACAAGTTTTCAGGGCTGTCATCTTGACTTGGGATCTGCATCTTCAATGTTTACATTTTTGTGATCTCTTGTATTTTAATGTATCAGGATTTGAATCAAAATATATATGCCCGTCTTGTTTAAATGGCAGCATGGCAGCATTACGCTTTCTTTACTGCCATTCTTATGCCTACAGTTTTCTTACTTGGGAGCAATAAAATTCCAAGGGACAATGTGGCTGTAGACTTCTCTGGGACAATCAAACAGTGAGAATTATGAAAACCTCCTTTACCAGGAAAGTCACGCAAGTCTCAGCTGAAGTCACTCCAAGAGAGTGCCCAGGGTGACGGAGGCTCACTTCGTGCTGAGAACCAGGATCAATGGGAAGGCTCACTTCATGCTTTTTATACACTAGGTAGCTGGTCTGAAAGTTCACTGCGCGATGGTATCAGAGCGCAGGGCTTTGCAACGTGATCAGCTCTAGGGTTGCAGCTTCTTGTCCGGATGAGCACCTTATGAAAGAGGCTCCCAGGTGCCTCGCTTGTCCTTTCTACCATGTGAAGCTACCCCAAGATGTTCATTTCTGCCTCATCAGATACCCGCCCTGTCAGTGTCATGACCAGGAGGTTGTCAGCCTCAGAAGCCTAAGAAATAAAGTCTTGCTGTACACAGCCACTTCATCCACGGGGTCATGCTCTAGCAGCTCCGACATAGTATGATGACATTATTTAAACCAAGGCTCAGGGCCGGCCAAATAGCTCAGTGCATTAAAGCACCTGCAAGCAAGTGCAGGGGCTGGGGGTTCAATCCTCAGGCCTGACATGCCAATGGCGATTGAGACTGGGCATGGTGGTGCATGCCTGTAATCCCAGCTCTTGGGAGGATGTAAACAGGATCACTGTGAGTCTGATCTAGTAGGAAGACCCTGAACACCCAGTAGACCCTTCCCTAAAATATAAGTCAAGGCTTGAAGAGTGTTTTATTGTTTAAAAACAAATGAATAAAAACAGTATATTAATCATAAGAAACACAATGAGATTATTCACACTTTAATTCTCAGGTTCCATAAGATTACATTACATGAATGATTCACTTTATTCATTTAATCATTTACTGAATGTCTTGAGACTACTTCTCTATATTCTGAGCCATATTTGAAATGCTTGGAATGTGGCAACTAAAAAAAAAAAAACCTGAAGAAGCACCCAGTGCCCCATTTATATGTACAACCTTGATGTTCTAAGTAAACCAGTTAAAAAATAAATTTAGTTTAAATTTTAAAAATTGAAGCAACAAATATCTCAAAGTTCATGAAATTTCCTTTAGAAAGTGAAGGTAAAGTTTCAATGTAAGTAATAAATATATGCTGTAAGTTAGATGGTGGCATATTTTGTGGAGAAAAATCAAGCAGAGCAAAGATACTTCAATAGGCTGCCACATCAATGCAGTCTTCAGAGAGACTCTGGGTGGAATTTGATGCTTCAGGAAGAACCCAAAGAAGATGAAGGAACAAGCAAAGTACCAGGAAAAGGGATAACTGCTCCCATCAGAGGGGAAGTACCAGGTTGTGAGGTGAGTGGGAGCCACTGGCAGAGTCAAGGAGTGGAGCTGAGTGCATGAGGCTAGAAATCAAAGGAGCTGAGGATGTGGTCTGAGGGGTCTTGTGAGCCATCGTGGTCTTCAGTAAAGGTGAGAGAAAGCCACTAGATCAAGATGGTGGACCTGTTCTTGCATTCCCAAGGTTACTGTTATTGCTACACTGAGAGAAGACTGAGGGAGAGATGTGTGGAAGCCATTCGGCCTGAGGTTCAGACAGGAGCTGGCCATTGCCCTCAGGGTTAGAAAGTCAGAACCAATTTGTTCAGAGGGGAGACAGATTTTCTATTAATGACAGACCCTACTCTGACACTAAGCGAAGTGTACCTATTAGTGCACTTGTACACGCATATTATTGTCTCCGCCGTGGTTAGATCTCTATTCACGAATTCGGCAATGATTCAAGTTACCAGGAGGAAATTCAGTGAGTTGAAGGATGGCCATGCTAATTGCTTCTTTGACACTGTAAAAGTTTTCAATTTGATGTGCCTTCATTTGTATATTTTAAATTTTGTGGTCTGTGTTTTAGGATTTATTTCCAAAATATTACTGTCTTGATGGATGTCACAGAGATCCGCCCCCTATATTTTAAGGTTCCAGACTTCAGGTCATTCTGCATGGAATTTTGTGCATGTTGTGAGCTAAATGTTTCCATTAATTCGTTCACACAGGCTAACCAGTCTTCCAACACCTTTCATTGAAGTAATTGTGCTATCCTAGTGTGTGCTCCTGGTACCTTTGGTAGAAATCAATGACTAAATATCTGGATTTATTTTTCGTCTCTCTATAGTCTTTTGCATTGCCCTATCTATCTTTTATTCCAGTATCATATTATTTTTATGCTATAGTTTTGTAGTAAATATTGATGGCTACTGCTTTGTTCTTTGTGCTCAACTTTGCTTTAACTATTCAGTGTCTTTTGTAGTTTCACAGAACTTGAGACTTTCTTTCCTATAAAAATATCATTAGAATTTTAACAGAGATCTTAGGCTAAACCATGAACATTTTCACAATAAAATTTTTTTTCAGTCTATGAACATGGGATATTTCCCATTTATTTATATATTTTATAGTTTTATTTAGGTTTTATGGACAAAGATCTTTCAATATAAAACACTGATCACTCTTCTAAATGTATTATGATCTCTCTTAACACATTTAAATGAAATAAAACAAATAGATTAAGTGCTTCAATGTATTTCATATTATTTTATCAGATATAGATTCAACCATTAATGATTCAATGTTTAAGAACAGTATTATTTTTACTTTAAAAAAAGTATTATTTTTACTAACCACACAGATTATAAAAGAATAAGAATATGAATAAAAAATAATATGAATATAGAAAAAATATTAAAAAAACAAGACTGGGTCGGCCAGACAGCTCAGCAGCCTGCTTAGTCCAGGTTTGATCCCAGAGTTCTGTGCCGACCCAGCCCCCGGTGCACGCACTTGGGAAGCTGAAAACAGGAGAATTGCTATGAGTCTGATCTACATGGTAACACTCTGTAAACCATGTACTAAATATATTAAAATAATAACAACAATAATAGTTTATCATCCTAAATATAATAATTTTTTAAAGTTGTTCACACATTTCACTACATGTGTCTCTACGATGGATAAAACAATTAGGTTAAAAACATGTGATATATGGCCTCTGATTTTTGTTTGACAAATCTATGTTTAGGAATCATAGAAGTGGAATGCTTTAAACTGGAAAGCACTCCTACAGGTAAGTGTAACTAATTGTATAGCATTTCTGGTTTATGGACTATGGCTTCAACCTAGGTTAACCAAGTCTATAGAAAAAGCTGCTTCTCTGTGGTATCTCCAACAAATCAAAGTTTTTCCCTTGAACAAATCAAAAGGCAAGACTGAGGAAAGGCCATGTTGGAAATTTCACCAAATAAGATAAAGCATAATATTTTCATGATATCTTGTTAGAAAAAGACTAAAATAGGAAGTTTTAGACATTTTAGTATTCTTTGAGTCCCTGTTATTATCTTTTAAATTGCCTCTTGCTTTTCTATGGCAATTTGTTGGCTTTTGTGTATATATCACTGGAACATTTAAGCTTGTGTTTAAGTTTATGTTGATTTCAAGTCCCAATTATGGCCATAACTGCCAGATGGAATTTAGTTACTGTACTGCTATTATCATTATTTCAAGATTCTTGCCACGATATTATGATATTTATTCTGTTAATCCAGACGCTGAGGCCCAGCATGATTAAATCATCTATTCAAGATGTTTGAATAAATAAAATTTGAAAAGTTAATAATCTCTTAGTAATAAATGTATAAGAACAATCTGTTCATAAAACAGGGAACTACTTCTCTTTAAAAAAGATTATATTTTCCTACTTGTTATTTTGAATGTTAAAATGGGAAATAAATTTCCCAGTATAACCTGCAAGGATGGAATCAAGACAATCCAATGATTATTGTTTAATTTAAAATGCAAATTAATTAAATGTAGATTAATTGAGGATGTATCAGCAAAAATACTTGCACAACTCAAATATTATTCATCTCAAAATAAAAAGAATAACTAACAAATGGCCAAACTTCTTGCTGAATCAATGACAAATAAGTATCTCGAGATTATTTTCCTTTACCTTACAGCAATACTTTCCTTGATTCCAAGATGGACAAAAGCTCATAGTGCTGAATGAGCTGAATGAGCTCATAGTGCTGAATGAGAAAGACAGAATTTATTCCATTTTAGAGGCATAATACTGTGTATTAGAAAATGGAGATCTAATCCCATTTTATGGCATATGTTGGCTACATTCTCTTGCTGAAGGAAAGAAAATGTGGTGAGGTATTTCTTTACTCCAAACAGTGTATAGACTCCTATAAAATACAGTGTAAAGAAAGTTCTCAGAAGCACCCTAGGATTCCTGTCACAAAATATTGGCATAGTTTGAGTTTTGGATTCATATTATTGAGGGTGAAATTAATCCCCAGCCGTACTAAGCTTTGTAAAGTGGACTAAGTCACTTAATTCAGACTCTGTGTTCATCAGCTATTAAAAGAGTTGTAATGCTTGCAAGATTATTGTGTGATGTAAGCAACATCACACAGGATGCCCTATTTTCTGTTGCTAAATTATTAGGATGTCCATTTCTATAGATTTGATCCATAAATGATTAAGTAGGTCCACAGTTTATTATTCCAAAATCTAAGGTCAATTTAGAAGTGTGAAGCCCCTTTTGGTTCTACAAATTCCATCACAAAATCTTTATAGAACTTGTTTCAATCCACACATCATTAAATAATTCACTAAATTAAAATCCTAAGACAAGCAGAAATAAGCATTTATTTTATTGTATGGATGAGGTGTTTCTCTTGAGTGGCTAATTTGAAGAAGGAGCTGAAGTCTAAATTCAATAAGGATTATAGCTGAGCATCAACTTTCACTATAAGACCTTTGAACCTTTAAATGATAGAGACTTCCTTCTGGCACATTTCAGCCTTGGGAGTCAGATAGACTTTGATGATTAAAAGAGCACTATCTCACATTGTGATGACGAACTTTTAAAGATGCCCTAGAGTATTCTCTCCTCTTCAGGCTGTTGTGCTGTATAAGAGGAAGATAAAACAGAAAAAACAAATCCACATCATTTAAAAAGTACTAGGTAAGAATAGATGTATGGGGATGCAAAACAAATTTAGGAAACTTGCCGAAAAAAAATGGCCTTTCAGGTAAACTCTTTGACTTATTAAATTCATGACAGGCAAGTCAAGAAAGAAATATTTGCCAAAGACTTGTGATTGCACTGTCCAGCTGTAAATTAGAAAGAAAATATCCTGCTATCTTTGATAACAAATAAATAATATTGTGGTCAAGCTCAAAGGGTAGCTTAAGTGATTTGTGTAAATTATATTAATAATTGACTCTATGGCTTCATGCACAATTTAAAAGAATGAGTAGAGAGTAAACTGGAGCAATAAGCCATCACAGTTTATTGATTCCCTATCCCAGGGGATGACCAAAGTCAATGGACAGAAGATGTGCTCTTGATTGGAAAGGCAGGCTTGCAATGATCATGTAAAGGGAAATAACTGCCATCGATCAGGGACCAGGCTGTCTCTATCCAGGAGGGATAAAGTACATTTTGAGGCTAGGATCTCCAGGGAATTCATGCACAGGATTAATTGACCTAAACCATTGATTGATCGGTGTGCTGGTTTGCCTCACCACTCCACAGCAATGTGCTGAGACTTCTTGGGGAATACCATTATCTCTGGATTGACAGTAAGCTGCCTTACATCAGTATAGCTGGAAGGAAACCCATACAAATGTATTTATATGCGACACTGAGCCCTTCATGACACACAGTTTCTCAGATCCTTAGGAGCCTCAGCTTGCAACCAGATATCTCTAGTTTTCATCAAAGTAGTCTAAAAGTTGGAGGAGGAAAGCTGTGCTCCTGTGTCTGGTGTCCCTTACTGATATTTATCAATACCATGGCAACCTTTGCAAGTCATGGCTTCCACAGTATTGTATGTCTCATTATCTTGACCACTCCCCCAAGTCTAAGCACTCCTGATACTCTGTCTCCACAGTGGTCCATGTAAGAGGGGCTGAGGGTCTTTTCTATATGCATACCAGAGCACAAAAGAAAAACCGGCTGAAACAAATAGGTCATCTAAGCTCGGTGTGTCCAGTCTCAGCCTTTGGTCAATTGAACTTCATGTTTGGAATAACTATGCAATATGGGAGCTTTTTCTCCAGGTTCTAGCACAAATCCACTTGCAGGTTTAAGTAATTTGGGGTGATGTTGACTCTTGATGAGTAACTCCAACCTTGCCTGACTATTATGAACAGAAAGAGGAAATTAAGCCTAGAAGCCAGCCAGAGACATGCACCACAAACTGACTTCTACCATCAATTTTATGCAACCACAGAGCTTGTTACCTTGCTTAGTGGCCCAAGTTTAATTTGAGACTCAACTGTCACAGCATGCTCTACTCAGTAATGAGAGGCAATATACTCAAGAGCCTTGTTATCCAAGAACCTTTAAGTACCCACAGCATCAGCAGAGTGAAACACAGCAATATTTTTAAAGTCAGAAATGTCCCTTTAATTATTCTTTTATTCCAATAAAATATTGTTGATCCATAGTTTCATTAATTCCAAATACTTCATGTAGATTAAGCTTCAAGTTAATTTCTAAAGCATTTGCCCAGATGTACCTAACTTGTGCTCTGTTACAAAGGGCAAAATATTGCTAACTGATTATATACCAAGCAGTAGACATTCCTATGATGTGAAAAAAATAAAGGAAGGTGGTAAGTATATCTTCTCAACTAGAAGCTATGAACGAGACAAATAACAAAGGCAAGATGCAATTTCAAAAGTGGAAAATGAGAAGAGACCCTGTACCTGCTGCAAGTCCAGTGTGATTGTCACGTAATGGTATTCGATGCCATTCTTTATACTGGGGCTTTGCCACCAAGTGTTCTTGCCATCGATAGCATTTGTAATCGGGTGTCTCTCTAGGAAGGCAGCAGCAGAGTGAAAAAAGAGGAGAAAAGAAACATACAATTAGTTTATAGTTATTTCTGTAAAAAAGGAAAGCAAAACGGCATTGAAACAATCCTCCTGTGGCCATCAGACATCAATAAGAATAACTCATATATTCAATGAATTTCTTGTGATGACAACTTTTTCATAGCACTGTTCATTGTAGTGGGAAATAACTAAATACTCAGGCTTCCAAACCATCAGCTAAATTGGGCAACTTTAAGGATAAGTACAGAAATTAAGTGTGAAGTAATAATATTGAAATCTAATTGATGTGTCAATCATTCCCAAAAGCAAATATTCTTCTGAGACAGCTCCAGTATGCCATCGGCCTTAACAGAAACCTAACATCCTCAATTGTAGTTGAAATGTACATGAAGATTTGCTCTGGTGACACATTCTTTATTACCAAGACTTGGGCAATCCAATAGATATCTGCTTTTAATATAAGATGCTGTCCCATGCCTCCTATGGGAATTTTCCCCAACACATCTTTAACTATTTTTCTACTCCTATTATTAAATATAATGAAAGACACCCCATGGCTCCCATCCAGAATTTGCCTAGCCCCATAGTTAATAACTCTAGAATGGGAAAATATCTGGATAAAAATTATAAGCAAGCCAAAAAAAAATTTTATCCCACCGAAAAAATGTCCTCCCTCACCCATCTTCCAGAATGATGAGACCAGAACTGGTGAGAATCAAAAGCCAGATGGGAGATAGAGATCGATGAGTGCACGAATGAAGAACCCAGCATCCTTGCTAAATGCCCTCTCTTTTCACAAGCTGTAGAAGGCGGACACGCCCCACTCATCCAACTCAGCTCTTCTGCTTCACAACAGCCGCTGCTACTTTTGGCTCCAGTCATTTATTTAGGCCCAAAATCTTCGCTTCTCATTTTCAAGCAGCACAAGTTCTGTTGCTTTTCTGCTTGCCTCAGTCTCAACAGACCCAGCCTCCAGATGGGTGGAGTGGGCATGGCTGAGGAGAGGCTGTTGCTGGTGTCTCTCCTTCTGTCCCTGGGCTGTTAAGAACACACACCCAAGTGCTTCACAGCTCATTTGAAAGTTAGCACATTTGCCCTTGCACAGACAAACCGTGAGGAACTGGGCTCCCTGGCATCCTCTGTTCATTATGGTTTACACTTTAGAGTGTCAATCCCGAAAACTTGTGCAAAATTAATTCACCAGGAAAATTTTTTTCAAAGGAATGGTCTATGATTAACCTTTGGGATTAGGACACAATGCTATTCTATAGTTGAAAAAAGGCCTCAAATAATGAATAAATCACATCATGGAGAGGAGCCATCGTGGGCTTTCAATTTTCCCATCTAGTTCAATAATACAGACATATATTTGAATTCTCATAATTAAAGGGCACAAAACTTATTTATTAATACATGTTTACAGTACACTACCATTTTATTCATGGTATAGGAACACAGCACATTTTCATTTTTGTTGTTGTTGTTGTTCGCTTCCACAAGATTTGAAAGGTGAGGATTTGCAGCTGAGAACTGAACTACTCCTTAAGCCTCCATCAGTTAGCACTTAATGAGCTAGGGACTAAGTATGTACACTCTGTGACATCCTGGAAACAGCAAGAAGACAACTCCACTCAGAGTCGTGGTGTGCAGATGCCTCATTTTAAGAAATGGAAGGTGTCAAAATGCAGCCGAGAGATTTGTGTGTTGTTTTCTCTACTAAGAGTAAGAGCAACCAAAGTTCTGCTTCTGCTGTCATTTAATATAGCATAAGTTACATTTCAAAACTTGATGCACAGTTAAAATCCAGTAAGAGAATTTTTAATCATCATATTGAAATAAAAGACTACTTAAAGTACATCTTTTAAATTACATTTAAAATGTATAATGTTATTCTCATATATTTTGCTTGCCACTGACCAGCAAAAACATCTTCGAATGAGACCCTTTGCTCATAAGGTTGCCAAAGAATATACAACTATTAATAATCTAAACATTAGGTGCATACATGCAAAGTAAGTTCTGAATTTGTTCAAGAGGTATACCATACTGAATCTTAACTAGAGAAAATTTACACTGAAATAAAACTTTGCAAACAAAAAAAATTGGGGCCAGCAAGGCAGCTCATCAGTCTAAAGCATCCGCTTATGCAAGCTTATGAAAGCTCAGGGACTGCGGTTCAATCCCCAGTACCGCATGCCAGGCTGAGCTGGTCACAAAAAAAAATTCTGATCAAGGAGATTATGGGACCACAGAGGAAAGTGACCAATGGTGTATAATGCACCTAAGGAGAGGCACCTGGAGAGAAGACATTCTTTCAGGCTTTCACAGAGAGCAAATTGGTCAAGCAATGGCCATGACTCATCCACATGGCTGATACTGACAAAGGATCTACAAAACTATGGTACAGGGTTTCAGGTTAAACCCTGAGAGGATTTGACAGACATTGTCAGATAAAAAAAAGTTACGTTTCTAGTCATATAGGTCTTGTTTTATCTTGGTCTTAACCATGCAGCAGAAAAGTATAAATATGAGATATAAAAAGTAAAACCATATTAATATGCTGAGCTATAAAAGGCTCAAGTCAACAACTTCTGACATTGCCAGTCCTATGGATAACCCACTGCCTCTATGGACTGCTGGACTATATTGGATTATTTTGCTGAATTCATGCATGTACAATACTTAAATGGCAATGGAATACCCATCTCTGACAAAGCTAAACAAAAAAAGGTGATATAAATGAAGGATCATTTTGTATCTGTATATGCAAAATAGGACAGATATACAGATAGTTTTTCTTAATTCAATGAGAAGAAAGATTTGTACTAATAGTGTTAGGACAGGACATCATGTCTGTATCTTGTACTATGAATACTACAAAGAGGACAATATGCAGTGTATTAATTATTTTTTTTTTTGGTCTTTTTGAGACAGGGTCTCACTGTGCAGTTCAGGCTGGCCTTAAGCTCACTTTGTAGCTCAGGCTGGTCTCGAACTCACAACAATCCTCCTGCCTCAGCCTCCCAAGTGCTGGGATTACAGGCATGCGCCACCACGCCCGGCTACAGTGTATTAATTATTGTAACTATCTTATTAACCTGTTTTGAAACTGTCCCATTGCTATTTGTGTCTCAATAAAATAAATAAGAAAAAAAAATAAATATCAATCAAAGTTAAATGCCCCATGCAATGATTCTGATGGTAGAATACAATCATCTTTATGATAAAATGTTTTATTACAAACTGAATTTTCATTAGGTTTGCTTTTAGATATGTCAAATAGCCTGAAGTCTACAACTAACTACATAAAAACTGTATATTTGACTTGTTTATGGTATGATATTTCAAATCTAAATCTTAATATGAGTGTCTTAGACAAGATAATATTCTGTGTTTTTTGGTAAAATGTTAATTTAGTAAAATAGTTGCATAGACTTCATTTTGTAGTTAGTTCCCTGAGATAATCTGTCTCATTCTGAAAATGAAATTGCTGAATATATTTAATAATTAGTGCTACATACATTCTGTTAAAGTCAGGAAAGGTACTGTCTTTATAAGGACAGCAAATGCCAGAACCAAAACTAAATATAAAAAATGTCCCTAGTTGGGAGAGTGGGTGCTGAAACTGGCACATTAGCAGTCAGAATAGTGAGCAAAATGTTGCTGGTGTTAGTTATGAAACAAGTGAATGTCACAGAAAACACTCCCCAAACATTTTCCTAAAACTTCCACTCAGTTTGCACCATGAGCATATAATAGAAGTGCGCACACACACACACACATACACACACACACACATACACACATACACACACACACAATCACATTACCAAATGGAATTCATGACTTCATGAAGTTGTGAGAGAAGCTAATTGGAAATTTTGAGATCTGCCCCCTCAGGTCAAATTGATATGAAAATTAGTCATGAAAAGAACAGTGAGATGAATCAACAATTAGCTATAATCCCCATTATAAAAATGTAATCGTAATTAATTTGCAAATGCTAATTGTTGGTGGAGTCATATTTAAAAACGGGGTAGACATGTACAATATTCGCAACAGGGATAAACTACATAAGTCAAGCTGAGGGCTAACTACAGCTAAAAACTGGCTGGGAAATCGCTGAGGTAAATCTTTCATACTGCTCGGTTTTTACTGGGAAGCACTACCTACTAACAGTGAAAAGGTCATGTTTCATTGTGCTCTACAGTAACTAAGTACAGCCATTCCAGATTTATTCCATAAATTCATTACATTTATGAAATTTTTATTCTCTATTACTTCAGTTTCTATGAAAATACATTCATGACGTTTATTGCTACATTTTAACTATTGTGGGGTTCTAGTCTTTCTAGGTTTTCAGTGACAAAATATGACTTTGAAATTTAATGAACCAGGTCATGTAAAAATAAAGCACATTGAGGCTTGCAAAGCTTAAAAAGCATTGCAAATAAGCTAGAAGTGGGAAATCCACACCAGTCTTCATGTGTATCATATTTTAGACTGACTTGCTCAGCTTTCCTGTTGCAGGCATGAAGGAGTTGATGCTTATTACATAAAGGCAGAGGGTTTATTGAGGCTTGCGACTTCAGAGGGTTTGGTCTATGGTGAATGGCTTTAAGGCAGAGAAGTCATTGTGGAAGGATGTGACAGATAGCACTGCTCAATATATGGTGGCCAAGAAGCAGAGGACAGTGGACAGAACCAGGAGGTGAGGGGCCAAGGACAAGATAGAGTCCCTGAGGTCAGATCTCAGTGATCCGCTTCCCCCAACATGGAAGCTGCTTAAAAGCCCATTGGTTCATAAACTTATCAATGGGTTGACCTAATAGCGAGCTGAGCACCCTCACACCCCCATCACATTGCCAGGAATCTCTAAACCCAACAAATTAACAAGCAAGGTTAATAGGGGTACTCAGTGCCTTAATATAATGGAATGGGGTGGGATTATATATATGCTTTCCACTGACTCACAAAGGCCTGAAACACAGAACTTTGAAGGAAACAACTGCAAGAATGGGTTTTTTGGCTCCGTTTGGCAAGTGCATCTCATCTGTTTTCTAGTCAAGAGTCTCCACTTGGTTAGTTTGACTCCAATCTTGCATTGTTCTGTCTGACTCTAGGATAGTGCACATTTCCTTTCTTTTCTCCTTTTTCTAACAATATAAATATATTTTTATATATGTGTATATTTCTATAAGGAGCATGTTTAACATTTATTTAAAGTTTATTACTTTACAGATATTATAAATATGTTGTACATGCATGGGTAAATATTATTTAATATGTCACACTATTTCTATTTCCCCTCTCTGTCTATCCATCCACAGCTTCTCATTCCCACCATCTCCCCTCCCTCTATTCCCCTACTCCTATGTCCATGCTGAAAATCATCAAGGCCATCAGCTATGCAACTTATGGAGGTTTCTCTCCATCAGATTATATCCTCTTCTCTAATGAAACTTGGGTCTGTCAACTGATTTTTTTCCTGGCCTTGCTTCAGTTTTTTCATCTCTTATTCCACTTTCCCTGAAATACTCCATGAGGATGTATTTTTCATTTCTATTTCACTCCACATGGTACCCTCACTTCACTCTCACAGAACTCAGAAATCCTTTCCAATTCCCCTATAAAGATCATCTAGACTTCTGCTTCTTTCCCAAATCAAACATCCCAGACTCATAGCTTAATAATGAAGCCTGGGTCATCAAATAATTTCTTACCATTCACCCCCTTCTATTGGCCACTACTTACCCTTACTTATTTCCAATCTTTTCAGTTAAAAGATATGAATCTCATAATTTAAGATTGTGTTGCTTACCTACTCTTAATGTTCTCCATAGTTTTTACCACAAGAGAAATATCACTTCCATGAACTCATCGTCTTCCACTGTACTGGACTCTCCCCTCCACATCAAAGCCTGCTCACATGTCCCCTGTCCTTGAAACCCTTCCCACACCATATCCTCCTTTGCATCAAAGACACTTGGCTAATTATTTCTACTCTGCCTTCTTTCTCCCACTTCCATGCCAATTTGTCAACTTTTTAACAGGGTGACCCATAGGTTACCTGCTATCAAATTCAAGAACAAACATACTATATGTGTCTTGCTTCATAATGTTTAAGTAGCTAACAGTGAAAGTTACTCCTCTTGCAATTCTTTCCTCGCATGCATCATGCCTGGTTCCAGCACCTTTCCCTGAATGCCTTTTTTCTTTACCTTCTTCCTGGATTCCACTTCACAAGTCTCCTTAGCTTGAAATATTTGCAGGGCTCTGACACAGGCCCTTTGCTCTCATGATTCTATACAAGAAATGACAAAACATGGAACTTGTTCCCCACAGCCATCTCCTGCACTGACCCCCTGCACAGCAATGGACCAGTTATTAAAACAGGTTCATCATGGTGGCCTTCTTAGGTGTCTTACTTCTTGCTGATATTTAATACTAAACATTACCAAGTTCATCACAAAATTACTAATATATTAATATTATAAATAAAGTTTCTTCAAATGCTTTAATCTCTGCATTCATAAATTAACCACACTAGAGGATATTATGCATTGTGCCCTTTTCTGGCACAATGCTTTCAAATCCGCAATGCTTCCAATTTCTTTAGGTAATTGAAACATGCGAATTGTGAGAAGAAACTCTCTCCCTTTTGTACATTTCAAATAAAACAAAGTTAAGAAATTCTGCTATAGAGTACCAGAATGATGGATACATTTTATTATAACTTTGTCCAATGTCTGGGTGATGATAATAAACTAGTGCCCATTTATCAATTGTTACCTCTCTAGAGGAGGATATGGGTAATGGAATAGATCACACATCTACTGGGACAGGGGATATATGGGGAATTTCTGGAACTTTTTAATCTTTTTCTCTAAAACTTATTTCATCAAAGAGATAAAAGACAAGAAAAGCAAAACCAAGCAAATTTTTAAACAATATCAGATATCAGTTATGTCTTCATTCCTATAACGTACCACAATTGTCATTAAATATTCACTTGATTAGCTGTTCTTGATGTACTGATACATATAAGGCTAGATATTGATAGATGATACATGCAATAATTTTCTCATGTTTATCTTTAAATCAAATTTTCTCTGAAATTATCTGGTACCATTATTCTTGTTGCCAAATTCGTTACATGTTAAATTAAATTACCTAGAGTTCTCTTAATAAATTTTGTTGGTGTATTCCTTCAAGATTTATGTTCACTGTTCTTTTACAATGCTCTTCCCTCCTTCAGTCTTACTTCCTTGTACTTTCTCAGCATAAGGTCCACCTTCACCAGGAATCCTTTGATGACCATCACTTGTATAGAATCTTCATTTTTCTATCACTCAACTCAACACTGAATAAATTCATGAGTGATTCTAAACTTCCCTTGGGCTTCAGGGAGGTAGGCAAAGGTCTGTGCATGTACTTTATCCTTAAAATGCTCCTGTGACCCACAAGACCCTCCAGAATCTGTGTCCATCCTGTGTCACCAAAGTTTTCTCTCCACTCTGCCCTATAACAGTTTTAGATCTAGTTGTTTCTAACCATCTCTAGCTCTGGGTACAGTTTGTTTATTTGGTTCACTTCGCTTAGATTCCTTCTTCTCTTCCCCTCCCTCACTTCTTCCGTTGTTCTACTGCTCCATGTCCATGGTTGCCAACTTAGCTGAAACTCAGTGAGCCTTCATCTCCACCAGGACTTAACCCATGAACTCCTCCCTCTTCTTGAGGCTCCTGCAGCCATCCTCCCCTGGGAACCCACCACATGAGAGAGCAATAGGCAGCTTTGTGCCCATCTGTGCCCTCACAGCTGTCAAGAACCCAGCCTCTGCTCCTGGATCTTAAGCACAGAACCCAACACATAAGCAACCAGTAAAGCCAGGGTGAAGAGCTACATTTTTAAACAGCATTCCGAGGGACAATAAATCCAGTGGCTGCCACTGCTCTTCAGCTGGACAATCTGCTCCAACCTCTGGGGCTGCTAAAGATAAGGGTTCCAGCTCTGAGCCAACTGTTGAATGATAATGGGATCATGAAGACAATCACTGAAAGACAAGTTCTAGGCATTTTTAGGGCTGCAAGCTCTCTGAACTTAATGCAGCCTGAGCCACAATCTCTTTGTGCCCACCCAGTGCTGTACAAATCCACGTAAATACATACGGTGTGGAATGCTGCTGTTCTGATTGCAGATCCGACACTGAGGGTTCCGTACAGGCTGACCAGGGACATGCTCCACCAGCTTGCAGTACATCTCAGGGCCTCTTTCTCCACACGTTGCATTGGTCATGATGAGTGCATTGGAAGCGAGATTCAGGACAGCAGGGAATAAACCTGAAAGGCAGACAAGTGAAGATGTGTGAGCCAAAGACCAAGTTAGGATTTTACTGTTTTGTCTCTATGTTAACTGCTTATCATTTCTCTTTTTCTTTGTCTTTGAGGCCCAGGCTGGCTTTGCACTCATTATTGCTCAGACTTCTCATGGTTCTTCCGCTTCCACTTCCCAATTGCCAGGGCCACAGGCACGCCTCCCCATGCCTGCCACTTTGATATTGCTGTATTTTAAACTGTAATTAAGGTAGGCTATTTTTCAGGGCATTAAGTTAATCCAAAATGAAGCAGTTAGTGATAATTAAATATCTGACTTAATTCAGTACAGCACATAAATACTACATGTAACCAGGGGAACTTTTTTCTTTTTCCATTCTGGTCTTAAAATTGCATCTATGGCTGTCTTCTTAATTTTTAAAGGGTAACATTCAATTAGAGTTTTTTCTCAGGCACTTTTAAAATTTTCATTTTATTGATAAGAGATCTTACTTATTCTTGAACTTAGCTATTTTATATTTTGTATTAAACCAATATCACATGTAAAATTTTTGAACAGCCATGCACCTATGTTCTTTATTGTCAGTTTGTGCTCCGATTATTTATTTAAATAGTTGTCACCATTCCTACCTCTGCAAACCTGAGAATCTACGAAACAATGCAAGATTTGGGAAAACCATTCTCTGCTTCCTTTGACACCATATATCCACCATGCACAGCCACGTCTTGCCAGACACAGTCACTGTGGCAGTCAGTGGTCACGACCCACACATTCTTCCTGAGGTGCAGTAAGGGTTAGGGTTCCAGAGTGCGATCTCGGATGCCCTTCTCTGGGGCGCGGAGGCCTTTTGAACCTCCTGGCAGCTTAGCCCAGGTGTTGTGCTTCTTGTCAAGGAAGCTGCTGGCTTCAAGTCAATGTCGCTGCATATGTGTTCAGTATTTGCACTTTGCTGATGTCTATTCAACTCCTTAACAACCGATCTGCCATCTAACATATATTGAGCAAACGCTATGCGATGTAGTCAAGCTTTATAAATTAATAATATGGGATTATTTATAAGAAGTGTTCAAGTTCAATTTTGAACAAGAAATAAAAACTAATCTGAGAGAAAAGAGGAGAACTCCAAACCCCCAATATATCAGGCAGAAGAAAGAGAATGAGGCAGGAGTGTGCGCTTGATGTAGGAAGCTTCTGAGAATGTACAGCCGCCGAGAGTACTTGCATCTAACTGCTCTGACATAAACTCATATAATTAAATAGATATAAATGCAATTTCAGAAGCATTTATTTAGACAAAGAATATAGATAATGGCATATATATATATTATATATTATAGTATATATAGTATATAAATACATATACATAAATATAAATCTGTATGCACGTATATAGAAACCATCTTATTTTTTTACTGTTAACATTGTTTTTTAGCTTTATTTTCAGTTCTTTTTAGCAGTTTAGTTTATGGTGTGGAACAGTAGGCAGTAAGAAGGATGACCTATCTCGGAACGTGCTTTTCCGAAAGGCCAAAGTCAGTCCTGTACTTGAGAGCCACACCCTGCCCAACGCTGCCAAGCCAGCCAGCCTCCTTGGGTGGGCCCAGCCAGCATGCTGCCAACACACTCGACCCTTGGCTCCCTGGTCTTTGCTGACTTTCCCTGACCTTTGCCATGACCTTGAGTCACATTTGTAGGTATGGAGAAGGCTGCATACCCTACTTCCCCTACCCCACGGGACCAGACCTGGGATGGCCTGGCCAAACCTTCTCCCACCTAAGTAATTGGGATGGTGGCCCAAAGGGAAAATAGGGGACAAAATTACTCTGTTTTATGTATTTAGAAACTACAGACTAGGATTACATACAGTTTCACCACCATAATAAATGAATGGGGCAAAATGATATGAAAGGATTACAGATGCAGAGCATCACTGATTCAGAAAACAGCTCATCTGTCTACATTTAATACCTCAAGAATCTCACAGTATAAATTTTGTTAATTTTAACTTACACATGAAGACAGTACAACTCAGAGAAGATACACTTCCCATGTTAGAATTGACGTTATTTGATTCAGTTCTATCAAAAACTCAGAAGTCTTTTGTCAGATCACAGTGAAAAGTCAAAACCCAGACCTCCACAACATTTAATTAATTTACATACTCAGGAAAATAAATAATGTGTCCAATCACCATTCTATTGTTGCTTAGTAAAGTTTTCTACTCATAAAACTTGATTTACTAATTAATAAAATTTACATCCAGGAGCTTTCAATTCTCTTGAATGATTTGTTTTCTATTATCAGTATTGATCACTTACTCAAAATTAACCTTTCTCACGATGTAATTGCCTTGTTTTGTGGTTAGGGAACAAGCCTTTTATGAAAGTTTCTCACTATTTTGTTATTTTTAAAAATCAGTAAACTGTAATGGTGAAAGAAGGTTCACCAATTAGTAATTAATGGCAAATTTGAAGAGTCAGTCAATATCTGTGCTTTTATTGAAGTCAGCATGCTGTATTATAGATTACAACCCTTTTACATTATTTGCTAAATCTTTTAGGCTCTTCCTATTTGTTCTCATTCAAAAGCATCATAACCATATTTATTGTTGCATTCAATATGGGTTACTTATCAAGATTACATACACATTAGGCGCATAAATAAACTATAAGTGGTGGAGAACCTTTATGGAGTATTGACCGAGAGCCCTCAATTCAATTGGAAGTCCTCTACTGTTAATGACATAAAATTCCATGGATCGTTATCAATAAAACTGTGACCAGCACTTGTTCTGAATAGACTCTAGACCGCATAAGTGTACTTGAGTTTGTATTTATGAAGAACAAAATATGAACAAAATCAAATAATATTTATTCTGTCTATGATGCATATGAGGAAGGTCACAAAATACAGCAAATGGTGCTGCTCGATGTCATCCAACAGAAAAGCAGGGTGCTTCCACACAAAAAGCTGGGCCCTAACCCTTACCAACAGTCTGGGCAAGTTTTAATTTGTTCAGTGCAGTCAGTCCGTTATGACTCATACCAAGAGAAAGCGTGTGCTTCCAGACCCAGATCACAGTCAACACACGCCATTGGAGTTGCTCGGCTCTGAGGCTCGGATTCCAGCTTTCTTAATAGTGTCATTGTGGGAGATGAAACGTGGGTCAACTGTGAGGACCCCGAGACGAAGGCTGAGAGTTCCCAGTGGAGATCATTCATTCCTAGTGTGCAAGCAAAGTACACTAACAAGACAAAATATCAAGGTGATGTTGATTGTGCCTTGTGGCCCTGAAGGAGTTGTGCGAGCTGAACTTATGCTGAGGAATTCTACCTAGTACAAGTGAATACTGCAAGGGGTTACTGGAGACCCAGAAGTGGCAAGCATGCAAAATGGTCTCAGAAATGGGCTACGTCTGAGTCCTAACAGTGCTCCATGTCACACACCACTTCGGGAACAACAATTTCTGCCAAATCAAAATCCTATATTGCTTCCTTAGCTACCTTACTCCACACACCTGGTACCACACACCTTGTGACTCTTCCCCAAAATCAAAAAGACCCCAGAAGTAAATGTCTTGATTAATTCAAGATATCAATGCAGGCGTGACAATATACTTAAATACTCTTGCAAAAGAAGACATCCAGAACTACTTCAGAAAGTGGCAAGACTGTTGATCAAAGCAGAGGGAGTGTTTTAGGGACATTAATGACAATGTTCTTTTTCATGTAATATTTTCTGCAAGCATTCGTCAAAGTTATAATCACACTTTAATTAGAGATTAGACTGTGCATATAGTTTATGAAATAATATTTTTCTATAACACAATGTTAACTACGCAGTCGTGGAAAGTGTAAATTCAAATTGGGGGAAAAGAGAAATTCTACAAGGCAAATATTTAGAAAAGTCACTAAATTTTCACTGTGCTCATTTTGACATGTCTGTAATATATTTGCTTCCTCAAATGCTGTGGCATGGTCATATTTACTGAAATTATTTTTGTAATTTTTACTGTGAGCATGCTGCATTCTGATTTCCATTGATAGAAGCATTAAAAAATAGCTTGAACACAGGGCACTGCAGATCTTATGCGTCAGCTAAATTCTCAGGTCTTCTTTTATTTTACATTTTTAAAACTTTGAAACTAAATCTCAATAAATAGCTCAGGCTGGTCTCAAATTACTAGTTCTCTATCTCATCCTCCTGAGTTGCAGGAATTATGAGCATGAACCCTCTGCCCAGGGAAAGATGTCTTTTAAAATTGAGTCATCCCTGTTGAAGCAAAACTCCTACACATAAAAGCTAAAATCTCTCTCTCTCTCTCTCTCTCTCTCTCTCTCTCTCTCTCTCTCTCTCTCTCTATCTCTCTATTTCACTCCTCCTTGGAAGACGTACTCATACATATGGATAGTGATAATGTGATTTTAACCCAGCTTATCAAATACATATTCCACCAGTTTCTGAAAAATAATATGGCATCTAAACTTTTGATGAATCTAAGCAACCACTGATAAACAGTAAGGTAAAAAGTGTGTATCTCTTGAAGAAAAAGACTTTGGATCACTAGAGAGGCCCCACATTCACATGCCAAGTGGCTAAAATCCAAATAAAAATCTATAACATTACTGACCAGGAGAGCTAAGAAGAGCCCAAGCATCTGCGAAGTGAAGGGGAAAATCATTAAACGAAAAGCACTGCAGAAAGGGAGCCTGGAATTCTGTACACAAACTGCCCAAGTGGCTAAGGGCTACTAGCCCTGCCCCAGCCTGGGCAGATTCCAAGTACTCCAACGTGGGCGAAAAGAGCTCACGCAAGGTTATGGAGGGAAGATAAAGACTTGGAGGCTGAGTCCAGGCAAGTTAACCATCCGATGTAATGATATCAAGTAGATAAACAGATAAATAAACAAACAAACAAACTATTCAGATGAGTAAATTTTCTTCATAGGAATTTTTAAAAAATCCAGAAACTTTGCAGTATAGCTTTCACAAGTTACAGCCTACAAATACCTATTTAAAAAATAACAGATAAAAAGAAAAAAAAAATGTAAGCCAGACTTAGAAGAAAATGCAATCAGTAGAGAAAAGCATCAATACACCAACTACTTGAAACACAAATAAAGCAGCTTTTTAACAATGTTTAATGAAACACACACCCAATTTTTCATAAAGAGACAATAAAATTCACTAGAAAATAGAAACTGCAAACATCATCTATACAGCTGAAAAAAGAAATACCCAGAATTTAAAATTCTACTGTACTTGATTAATAAAAAATGTAGAAAATGGAAGAAAGTACAAGACAATTGTAGAAATAGTACTAGCTTGTTTTTTCCTCCTAAAGTCTGTAAAATTCATATTAATGCATAGAGTAGAAATTCCAGTGCTGCTTGGATGAGATTACAGTGTTTATAGATGTCATACTCTGGAAAGCTACATTAAAAGAATAGAGTAGAAGATTCATCTGTGTTGCACTGTGTAGTTGCAGGTTTCTCCCATTTTATATTATATGGTAAAAGATTTCAAAGACTCGTAATACAAATTTTCAAATAGTTGATGAAGTGATCGCAAAATCCCACTCTATTGCCTTTGATTATGTAAATTAACACAACTACTTCATAATATTATTCAGTTATTTTTATGTATTTTGACCTAGACCTGCCCTCAGATGAACTTTCCTCTCATGGCTAAATAATAAACACATGATAGTGCATATCCACAAAACGATGTGTACAAGAATATTAATGCAATATTTTATCATATTGGACAAAACTCGAATTAGGTCAGGTTCTCATCAGTGAAAGAACTGATCTGAAAGTGTGAAGGGCTCATACAGTGGAATGCTAACTAATATCAGAAGCGTACAAACTATAGCGCTGATACCGACAATGACATAGGTGACTACAAGACTTGCATGCCAAATAGAAGAAGCTTTATGAAAAGGATCTGTGTGCTGTTGCTCCTTCGTACAGGCTTTTGGAAAAGACAAAACTCATCTTTAGAGAAAATACAGTGGGAAACTATGGTTGAATTTGGAGGCTTAAGGAAGGAAACTATTATAAACAGTAGGGAAGGGACATTTTGTCATGGCAATATTCCTAATAGTAGTGTATGTCATTACAGTGCATGCACTTACTGGCCCTGTCAGTAAAAAAAGTAAATTTTATCTTAAAAATAAAGAAGTGCTAATATTGAACTTGTTACTAATATTTACGATAACAAATACAGAATGCAGTTTACTTTGTTTCCAAAATTGAGAAGAATTTATGGATATTTTCAAGGGGAACATATACCCAACAAAGAAAATCAAGCACAAAGTTAATTTTAGATGAGCAAGTTAGCAACTCTGCCTCAAAACAAAAAAGAAGTTGGGATGTAACTCATTTGGAAGAACAGGTTAAATTCTCAGTACTGAAAGTGAAGAAGAATCCAAGTTACGAGTATATTGTGTTCACTGTATAATCAACCACATAGCATTCTTTCAAATTTTCATCTTGGAGGAAAGTTTTTATAAAATTTTGAAAAAGCACAGAAATGTACCACAAGCGTATGCAGCTTTTTCTTATTATTTGCCTTTCATACATTTTCTATGCCTGTACCAATAAAATTTTAAATTGCTGTTTCTTAAACCAAATAAGAAAAAGTTGGATATACATTACAAAGGGAAACTCTTCTCAGTCTCCTTCAACGTTGGGGAAATTGAACAAAAGAAAGTGCAGGATTAGAAACACCCGCAAGACCCTCTAAACTAGTCTCAGGTCTGCATTTAGCACGTGGCTTCCTTGCCCTGGAATAGCTTGCTAGTCATTCTCGCTTCTAACTTCTATTGCTGAAGCATTCTGATGTAGAGTCAAATTTAGAGCCTTAGGGGCTGAGCAGCTTCCCTGACACTTCCCCGCCCTACCCTAACTCTTAGATCTGAAAAGAGCTGGGCACTTCTCTCCTGACCAAGAATGGACCAAGAGCCCTTCAGAGCAGTGATGTCCCTTCAGCCCTATGTGTACAGCCACTGACATGTCTGAGAAACATGTGGTCACTTCTATGCCTCCCCAACCTGAGTATCCTAGGGGCAGTAAAACCTTTTCCAGAACTGTGGCCCATGGGAAGGGTAGAGTATGTGTATCCTTGGGGTGTGGGGAAAGTGGTTCTCCCTCAGCTCTGGACCTGAGACAATAACACTTCCTTCTCTTAAAAAAGAAAAAAATTAAAGCTTGAGTGTTTCCTTTTGCAGGACTCCAGAGGAGTGGCTGAGAAATGCACTGTGCTGTTGCACTGTATCAACTTGAGAAGTTTAGAAGTTTAAGCAACTTATTAGGGGCCAGAGTTCTCACTTTGTAAACAGCTCATCTGCTGCAAGAGGAGGGCAGGTGGTAGTGAGTGCTGTACCTGCTTTAGGGTGGGTAGCCTGCTTACAATATAAACAAGAAAAAAAAAAGAGGCTCAGCTCTTCACTCTTCATGTTCTGCTGCTCTTGCTGTTTTCTGCTGCACTGACCTGTTGCCCTTGTGCCATTCCACCTGGCCTTGGAACCACCTGATGATGCAATGAAAGCCCCACAAACTCAGCCACAGAAGCCTTTCCTTCTTTAAATTGGGGTGTTTGGTATTTTGTTCCAGCAATGTCCGTAAAGTGTCTAAGACATGCATCCAGCCTGATCTCAGGAGTCACTGTGTGGACCACAAAGACTGGTTCTTTGGGCTTTAAGTGACTTTTTGCTAGTAAGGAAGTAGAAAGTTGTGCTGTGGCAGCAAATACTAGTCCATTTCAAAGAAGCCTAGTTCTTTGAAAGAAGAAGCTTTAAATTTATAGTGAAGAAAAGAATGCCTTGAATTTGAATGGCAGAGCTAGTGCTCAAACACAACTGTTGTAATTAAAAATAAATAAGAATTCATTTTACTGCTAACCCACACCTTCTTTCTCTCCCTGCCCTAAATGAAAATCTTTACCACCTCATACATCTTCCCTTAGCTGGATGCCATCACAGCCTCCTCTTCCTATTATGCAAGCACTCGCAGGCCCACTTGCGTGCCTGTCTCACAAGCCGTGATTCATTTCTAAATATCTCCATTTTAAGAAAGTGTTTCTCATTGGAGTTGAAGTTGCAACATACTCTGACAATTGTACCACTTCTGCAGATGTCCCTAGAAGATCCTAAGCCACCTGGAACTGCAGAGGACAGAAGTTCCCTTCTGTCTCCTGAACACTCTTACGTATCTACCCTTCTCATGTCACTCATTGCGTCCTTTTCATGAAGTTTGAAACATCTGCCCTTCCCACATATTCTGCTCCATTATGGACTGACATCGTGAAGGCCATCTCGGAAAACACTGTGATCTCATTCAGCGTCTGCTATATTACTCAAATTTCTGGCATTTTTTTCCATGTGGGTGAATCCCAGTTAGCATGGGTAAAAGGCTTTCCACTCAGCAGTGTGCAAGAAAATACTTCTAACTTTCTGATTTTAAGACTCTGTGTTCAGTGTATTAAATATTTTGTCACAAGCTTAACTCCACATTGACATGTATATTCGGATGCGGTGTGCCAACCCTGCAATGACGCTAGTAGGAGCCCAACTAGTCTTCCTGTGGGGCATCCCAGTCCTCTACACTCAGTCACTAAACTGATCTTTCTGAAGACCATGTCACTTTCTTATATGAAGACCTTTGTAAGTTTACAGCTTAGTAGTCAAATTCTTCGTAATCTGAATTCTTATAGCAGAGCCCTGTTTACCTCTCTGAACTCATCTGTTGCCACTGTAGCAATGGGGGACTGTGCGCATGTCCTTACAGCAGGGGTCTGACTCTTGAGTATATAAAGCACAGACAAGGGAGCTAACTGGGCTGGGAAAATATCTTGGCAGTCCAAGCACCTGCCTGGCAAGCTCAAGGACCTGGGTTCAATCCCTGATATCGCATGCCTATGCTGGCCACCAAAACCACGCATGGCGGCATGTGCCTGTAATCTCAGTACTGCGGAAGCTGAGACAGGAGGATCGCTACGAGTACCACATGTCTAGCAAGACCCTATACCAAATAAATAAATAAACAAACAAATAGATAAAATACATCTTTAAAAAATAGTTGAGGGGCCAGGGAGATGGCTCAGTGGAATAAGTGCTTCCCTGGCAAGCGCAAGGGCCTGGGTTCAATCCCTGGTTCTGCCACAAAAAAAAAAAATAGTGAAAAGAGAGCGAGCTAAAGGACATCAGATCTCAGTAGTGGCAGGGACAGAAATTCCAGTAGTTGTTGGGACAACAATGGCAGCAAAGCTGTGAATAAGCTGTTTGTGCACCTTGATCCCTGTTATCACCTGAGCATGATTTTCAAACCTCTGCTTCAGTTCTGGAGGTGAGAAGCTGGGTTTCAAATACATTTCTGCTTGATATTACTGGTAGAATCTGTTGCTTGCAGTCAAAAAGCCAAATGGATATAAAGGTCAGGTACGAAGTGTACAGATAATTACACACACACAAACAGAGCACAAATATGAAAATAGGAAGATCAAGAGACAACAACTTTATAACTAACAACATATGCAATATATACAAATATGTGCTACTTCATTTCAACTTTTATATAACAAAATGAGAAGAGATAATAGTGATGAACCAAATCACAAGTAGGTAGAAAAGGCCCAGTAGAGATGTAATGACAGATCAGAAGCAGTCACATTGGCACCTTAGTAAATCTGTTCCGTGATAAAAATTTCCTCATGATTTCTTGCTTTTAATTATACACTGTATTTTCACTATCTATGTATAAAATTTGATAAGGCATCCTTTTTAAATGACTACTATCTAGTACACACCTTTAAAGAAAATCTAATAGAGCCAGGATAAATATTTCCAAACATGATTTTCCTGTTTCATCAGCTGAAACATTAAGCTAATTAAATATTATAGAATAGCTATCTTCATTACCTGTGTCTAGCATATTAATTATGTGTTACAGTAACACTGAAGAATGCTGATTATATATATATATATATATATATTTGCATTATACTCATTTTTTAAAAATTGTGAAAATTAATTATGTATTATTTACAGCAATACATGACAAATTTTCTATCCCTCTCACTCTTTTCTTGTCATCTTAATCTCAGTACATAGTATCTCTCCTAAATTCCTGCCAAGAAGCTATTACCTCTCAAAACAATAAAAGGAAAATGTTTGAAGGTTTCTAACTTTCCAGTGTAGTTTCTAGGTCTAGGGAACATTTAAAAAACTCTTCAAGAACTGAACAGAGCTATTTGCAAGTGATGTGCTATTTAAAAGGAAAAAATAAGAAAATGCCAATTTAAAGTGCTCTAAGATGTGTCAGGGCAGGAAAAGAGATCCTGGTCTACTGCAG
Source organism: Ctenomys sociabilis (assembly GCA_004027165.1). Lineage (NCBI taxonomy): Eukaryota > Metazoa > Chordata > Mammalia > Rodentia > Ctenomyidae > Ctenomys > Ctenomys sociabilis. Next base: position 27,041 of record PVKA01000178.1, read on the forward strand.
TCCTGTGCTGTGTGGGTGTGCAGGAACACACTGGTATAAAACAAAAATGGAACAAAACAAAATGTTGGAGAGAACAGTTTCCAGCTGTGCTCCATGAGAAGTGGCTTACTGCACTTGATCCACAATGCATATGAAGTTTTATAGCACTGGACATTCAGGCCAGACACAGCAGTGCTTGAAAGCCAGGAAAGGATCATGCAAAATCCAGTTGTGCAGAAGGAAACAAATCTGAAGGGACCACAAATTCTGCTCAGTTTCCAGGAGTTTCAAATTTATCTGTGCTATGACTTAATTCTCCCAATTTCAGTTTACAGAAAAAATAATAGTACTCTAAAGCCCTCTGAGATGCTTTGTTTTCATTCTTGTACTTCAAATCAGAGAAGGTAGCTCGTGTTTCTATGTAATTAATTTTTAAAATTACTGTTTTATAAAGATAAAATTTGCTTTCATTGTCCTATAAAGTAATGTAAACCAGAAAGTACAGTGTGTATTCTAGTAGATGTCAATTCAGTCCACTCTATAGAATTCCATTGCTTACTTCATGGAACAGATACTTGAATTGAAATAGGGGCTACTATGAAATTGAAAGCCATTGTGTGCACTTGGCCAAGAAATACAGGATTTTATTAAATTGCTGATGAAGAGCATCGTACATCCAATTAAGATTACTTCACAAATTTGCCATGACCTAGAATGTTGACATAGACAAGGAAATAATAGTCCAAATTTCTGGTAAGAACTCTAACAGATACACTAAGAGGTCACAATAATGTATCTCTAAAGCAGTGGCTTCAGAGAAGGATGACATTTATCCTGTAGACTTCGCCAGCATCCTCTAAATGCTGTGTCAAGCCAACCGTAACCACTCTATCATTCACAAATTGGTGATGAACACACTACCGCTGATCAATACCCCTCTTGAAATAGAAAAGTTAGCTAGATATCATCTCTGGGACTAGAGAGAATACATTCTAACCTCAAACCTAATTCAATAAGAAACAAGTCCCCATTATTCCTGCCTGTGTCACTAAAGAAGGATCTACTTTCGGGCAAGCACGGCACTGTCCCCTTTCCTGTTCTTAGAACGTACGTGGAAATCTTACTTTCCACACATGGAAATGCGTCTCCACAAACTGTTTTGAAATGAGGATGTGCCACGATCCTGCATCATCCACTGGCTTTCAAGGTTATTATGATGACAACCTTATCCTCACCAGGCCACTCTTCAGAATGTCCTGGCACCAGGGTACTTAGCATATGTACCGAGAGGTGGCAGCTGGGAAGAGCGGACTGCTCCCAGCTTCTTGCAGCCTCACTCACTCGTCAGTGCCAGTGGAGCACGCGCTTGGTGTCTGCCTCCCATAACTGAGCTGACACACTAGGTGTCTCCTTGTTGGCTCTGTGTGCTGCTCCAACATAAGAAGGAAAGGAGAGGGAAAGCCAAGGAAAAGAACTACGAAACACTTTGAAATCGTGATCCGTGAAACTTAGAGCTTCATGGTGGCAATTACTCCACAAGAAATGTGTTTGCAATAAAGAAAACAAATACAAAATGTGTGAGTATGATGGCTGACAAAAGTTCAAAAATCTTTAAAATATGATCTTAGCTTTAGAGAACTTTCTATGATAGGATTTACATCCTTCACACACACACTCACTCACACACGCATGCTCACACACACATCCCACACTATCAGAAGGGGCTCGTGTGTGTCTTGATGAAAGCAACAGCCTCGGGAAGGGGGCTGTTCTGGGTGCTCTTGTCAGGCTGCTCACAGCTTCTGTCTCTAGTGAGGAAACACACAGACCCTGTTTTACATCCTATTTACCCTGGCTTAAAAGACCTAGATGAATGGAGCAGTCACATTCACTTACTTCGCTCATTTTCATTTGTTTTTCTCAAAAGTACTGACATTCCTCAGGGCCTGATCCTACATTCTCTGCTTTATTCTTCTTCAATGATAATTCCATCTCATTCTAAGCCACTACACATCTGTAGCCAACACCTCCCGACTTTCTCTCCAGGCTGGTTGCATTTCTGAAGTTTAGTACCTACAAATCCTAATGGCTGGTTGAATCCTCTACATGGGAGACTCACAAGCACCCCAGACTTAATCCAGGGCAGAGCATCTGGTGTCCAGGGCTCTGACTCTCACCCCAATACCCCTTATCACTGCTCTTGAGTTCTTTTTGGCTCCTGTGCTCTGTATCACATGCCCATTTTCTACTACAGAAGATGATGTCGGTGTCAATGCCATTGCATCATTGAAGACAATTATAGGTGCCAGATAAATTCCAGATCCATTTGCAGCCCTCGAGAGCCAGGGCAGACACATGAGGACAGTCATGAGCCCCAGTGACACTGAGACTTCCACCACAGCCTCTGCAATGGACTCCTGCTCCCCTTTCGCTTTTCTCTTTCTCTTTCTTCATAAAATGAAGTTTTCTAAAATGCAAATCTAACCAGACCACTTCTTCTAGCCTTTCAATAAATTCTAATTGCTTTTAGGTTAGAATTCTAACTTAAAATGTTACTCAGTTTCTGAAACAATGTGCTGCCTTTCTCCTCTGGCCTTCAGCTACCAACCCTCACTCCTAGCTTCCTCCACTTTTCCAGCCTTCCTGAGTTCCCAGATGTTTCCTGCTTGACCCTTAAGCCCTGTGAGGTCTTTCTCCTTCCTCCGAAAGAGATCCTCCAGGGCAAACTCAACAGGGCCTCAGTTTTGCTGTGTAGCATTAAGTATAGTGTACACCTATTCACGGCTTTCCCCTCCCCTTGGAATGTGAGTTTCATGAAGAAGGGAGGCAGGGGTCTTCTTCACCTTGCTTCTCGCTCTGTTCTCAGAGCCTAGCATACAGCTAGGTGAGTAAATGGCTCAAAAATATCTTCCCATGTTAATTCATATCAGAAGTCAGTGGATAAACTGTGGGCCAGTTCTGAGGATGTCGCAAGCATCTCTTCATCAAGAAAGAAAAAAATAAATAAAAAGGCAACAGAAACACTAAAAAACACCTCTCTCCCATTTCTAGTGCCTTAACAGCAACAATAATAATGATCATGATAATGATGCTAGTTTCAAAAGTTAAAACAATATTTCCTTACAATCTATTGAGTTAATTTTCTTTCTAAATCCACATTCATAGCCTCTAGTTGGATATCTATTTTCTGCCTTGGAAAATAGACAAAACCTTTCTTACTTGGTGGACTACTTTAAGCTTTACTTTCTTTTCTTTCTTTCTTTCTTTCTTTCTTTCTTTCTTTCTTTCTTTCTTTCTTTCTTTCTTTCTTTCTTTCTTTCTTTCTTTCTTTCTTTGAACCAGGAATTGAACGCAGACCCTTGCGCTTGCCAGGGAAGCCCTTATTTTACTGAGCCATCTTCACAGCCCTTTTTCAACTCTTTTTGGGATTAGTTTGGCTTAGTTGACAGTTGAAGAGTTTGACTGGTTCACTGAGCATTTCCCATTATCTACCTCCCACTGAAACCATGGAAGACATAACTGAATTAACAATGCAGCATTAAGTTAGCCTAAGCAGCAGCTTGCTCCAGAGCTTTTGTACTGTGTTATCGCTTTCAAATCATACCAGACTTCAGCCTAGTGCACAGGGTGAAGCAATCACATGAAAGTCACATGAACAAATACTTCATAGCTGACCCAGGCATCTAATATTGTTTTGTGCTATAAAAACAAATTCTATGCAGCTCCAGTGTATGGAAATACTTGTTTTATAGACAAATTTTTTTCAAAGTGAGATTTGACAGTGTTTATAGCAAAACACTTTGTCCTTCAGCAGCTGTTTGAACACACATATGCATAAATATGCGAGAAAACTCACAAATATTCTGTTCCCTTTTATAAACGCTTGAAGTAAAAAAAAAAATCAGCATTTTACAGTCATTTAGCACAGTGACGCTTTTCATTCACCTAAGCACATAGAAACTTACAGCTATAATAAAGTTTTGACTAGAGTTTTATTGTTATCTTTCAACCAACATTTCCTGTTCATTAAATTGTGTTACCTGAATGCAGAGGGCAAGATTTATTAATCTTTTCTTTTTCTTCTCAAAGACAGCTATATTCATTGAATCAAATAGGTATTCAGTAAATAGTCATAAAAATTAAAGAATGAGATCAATTCTGTTAACAGATTTAATCATATTGATTCCAACTTTTACAGAAATTCTGTATGGACCTGATCATTTAAAACATCTGCTCGTCTAAAATAAACAGGGGCCAGGGAAATGGCTCAGCAGGATAAGCATTTCCATGGCAAATGTAAGGGCCTGAGTTCAATCCCTGGTTTCACCAAAAAAATAAATAAATAAAATAAAAAAACAAAAACAAAGCTCCCCTCACAAGCCTTTTTGTCACCTTGAATAGGATATGGAGCACAGTGGGCAGCAGAGGACACATCTACAGTTAGTGTCCCTAGAGCCACAGGGGAAGGCCACACTATTCCTGAAAATCAATATAAGTTTTTCAAAAGTATTTGTGAAAATTGTTTTCAAAGTTCAATAAAAAATTAGTTTGGCATAATAGTTCCTCTCAGCTATTGTCACCAATTTTGTGTTGCTTCTAAACTTAATTTACTTTTAAGTTTCCTGTTTTATTTTCGGGTCCTGCGAATAAAAAATACTGCACATATTTCTGCATCTCCAAATGTGCCTTATTTTCTCCAGATTAATGAATGTGGAAATAAGTAGAGAGGAGCTGGAAATTATTCCTTGTAACTCAAAGAAAATTGCTTTTGTGATGACCAACTGCAGTGCTGCAGAGCATCTTTGGTTCACTATCCTATCCTCGTTGACAGGGAAGTCACCATGATTTCCTCCTGTACATATGTCATTGGGAATAAAGGAAAGCATCCATCTAGTGAATTGTTGAATCTGGGAGCATCAGTTTTGTTGTGACGTAGTAAAAAAATGAGCCATTCCTTCTTAAAATGTCTTACAGATGGCATTCTTATAATGGTTAAATATTCCTGATCAAGTCGCCCGAGTTCATTTGCTTTTTCAAGAGTATCATGCTACATCCCTTCTATGGTGTCCGTGCTGTGGTACACGGCACACTCGTATTCATCCTGTCAAGCACTTTGAGATCAGTAGCGCTCTTGGAAGCCGATGTGTGCACTCTTGGATCACGGTGGCTTCGCCAGCTATTTTCCTGCAAACTTCCACCTGATGTCTCTATCCACTTTCTTTTAAGCATTTGTAATTTTTGAAACTTCTGATTAGTGTGTACCCATTGCTCATGCTTAATGGTCTCCCCTGTATATTTAAGTAACATGGCACCTATTTTTGTTCTGGTGATGAATTTAATGATGCCCTGCACCATCTAATATTCTGCCATGGTATGACAGTCTGACATTATTTATGAGTGGAAATATATTTAGTGTATTTGGTCATGGAAAAACAGCCAGGCTTTGGTCACCTCTGTCTTTGTAAGTGTGGAAATCTCATGGTTGCCATCAGAATGGATTATGGCTAGAAAGTTACTTAACAGAGTAAAATATTCCAAAAGCTAATTAATTTAGTAAAATATTGAAAAATAACAAGTAGTTAATAATTATCTCAAAAGCTTCAATTTAGACAATTTTACAAGATTAAATTTCAGCACTATATTCCCTCATGCTCCAACATTTATTTAAAACTCCAGAAGGGCAATATATTGAATAACATGTTCTCCATATATAGATTCATTCACTCACAAAACTGTGAACACTAACTTGTCTCAAGCATGTTGAAACAAGAGATATAAGCAGTAATTTCAAAATACTCTATTTTTTCAGTAACAACAACCAGCTTCAGTAAAGTGCTATACTTTAGAGATACGGATTTTCCTACCATGTTCAGCTTAAAAAATTAATATATTTATCAAACTGAGAGAAAGATTTTGAGCCTTATGATTTTTGGACATTCATAATATTTACCTCCTTTCTCTGTCTGAATCAAATTGCAAAGTTGTTTAATAATATATCTGATTAATGCAATAATATATGACCAAAGAAGACCTCAAAAATATTTGTTACATGAACTAATTTATGTATCAATAAAACATATAAAAATGATTTTCAACTTATCAGGAATTCTCACAATTCAGAAAACAAAAAAATTATAATTTAATACATGACTACATAACATGTGCTGTCTTTGCTCATGTATTCACGTAGTTCAGGAGTTATCTGAGATTTGTACTTTCTCAGTTTCTAGTCCTCAGGTCTTATTCTTGTTTTTCAAATATGGCTAAATTCACACTTATTTTCTTGCATTGCTGGTATATCCTAAATCTCTATTTTTATTTAAAACAGAGATTGCCATCACCTATTAGACTTCTGTGTATTATTGCCAATGAAGGTCAACAAGACATCCTCTGTCCAGGGCCTTAAATAATTCTCATTGGCTTTTTAGTTTAAATAGCAAAATTTCATCTAGGCAGTTCAAGTATCTTATAATCTCCTTGTGAATCACTTTTCTTCTCTGAAATTATGTTCTAATTTTATTTCATTACATGTTTAATTAAAATTTTATATTCTAGTCCAATTTCCCTATCCTATTAATAAGGCATCAGGCTCTTCTCCACCTACTATTGGTTGTGTTCCCTAACTAAATTACTCTTCCTCAGTCTGGATTTAGTATTTCTTTCAAAACTAGGTCAAAATCACCATCTCGATTAAAAGCATCCACATTCTTTCATGACTTTCATCAATATATATCATATAATTTATTGCTTTAGAAATGCTCTAAGAGCTGGGAGGAAAAATCAGCAGTCTAAGCACCTGCCTGGCAAGCACAAAGATCCAGGTCCAATCCATGGCACCACGTGCCAAGCTGGCCTTGCCCAGTGGCCACTGGAACTGAGTGTGGTGGCACACATTTTTAATCCCAGTTCTGGAGAGGCTGAAATAGGAGGATCATTATGAGTCCAAGCTGCATAGCAAGACCCTGCACAAAATACAGAAATTTAAATAAATATATAAAAAAAATAAAAATAAAAGTGCTCAGAATCCTTTTGTGTTGATGTGCTCATGGCATTAGAACCAGGGCCATAGTTTTTGAATTTTCAATATACCCAGCCCATCAGAAGGTACACAGAGAGTACTCAAAGACTACTAGCAAACAGAGTCACTCACTAACAATACACAAATCTCCCTCTCACCCACATTCTCTTTCATTTCTGTCTGTCGGTCTGTCTGTCTGTCTCTTATGCACACTCGCACACACACACGTTTTTGAGGATATAGTTCCAATTGTTAAAACCTATCAGTTGTGCACAAATACATATACAACTATTGCATGTGAATGTGAATTCTAATAGTCATTCATTCTTTTATTCATTCAACAAATATTTATGAACTGCTTGCTGTGTACAAGGGCAGGTGACTGTGAGCCCTGCAAGTGTGAGGTGCACGTTGTCATGGCTTCCTTAGTATCTAGTTGACAGTCTGGCACAAGACTGAAAGAAAGCTGATCAGAGGTTAGGTATAGTATCTATTCTCAACAAGTTTGCTTATTCTACACAGCTATTGAGGGTTCTTTCTCCCTCAACTTAGGGGTCATTGCTAAACAAGCTTTTTAGCTGTAATACTGAGGGGCATTTTTTGTTATCTTAAAATGAAAACTATCTGAAACTTTCCAATTTGAAACATGTTTAATTTTAGTTATGGCTGAATAGAGAAAGTGAGGCCTGAGCAGATGGCTGTCAAAACACCCGTGACTACACACCATGGCTGAGAACATGCACACAAAAATATGCAACTCCGTACATAGTAGACTTTTTCTGTGTAAATGCCAAGGGACATCTGGTTTGAAAACTCTGCAGAAGCAATTTCATGCTATTCTATATTTGCCCTGTCTTCCATGGGTATGAAATTATATCAGCATCTGCTAGAGTCTCTGATAGGAAACACTGTCTGTCCCCAGTACCGCTTCAAACCCCACATTTCACTCTCCAACATTAGGAAACAGCTGGACGCTAAAACTGGACTCATGTGAGTAAGTGGACTGCCATTCATGAATGTCATTATCTGGCAACCAGGATGCTTATGTCTAAAGAGTTAATACATCCCATTCAAAATAAATCCTCTTTCTTCTAACGAAACACATATATACTAATTGCTTGTAAATAGCTTTATTCTTGGAGCTGTTTTCTAAATGTGTAGTTACTGCATTCATCTTTGCAGTTAGATTCAATTTTAGTACACAATTCTGCAACTGTTTCCCTGCAAAACATTTTTACCATGGTTTGCTTGCAAAGTTATACTATATCTGTTTAAATAAAATGTTATATAATCTAATAGAGAAACAATATTCTACAAATTTGATTTTGGATGGCTGTATTTACTTAAATAGATATGGTTATATCTGATCAAAATACCTGTTCTGTGTTACAAAATGTAGATGTCATCACTTTCCGATCACATTGTTTTTTATTTTGTGTCATATCATATTAAACATGAAATGACTAACTGATCTCACATAAAAACAATTTCTTTGTAAACAGAGTGACAGGGACTTTGTTGATGAAGTAAGTCAGTGCCCAAAGTAAAACATAAATTTTAGCGGGTGGCTGAGTTGGACACAAAGAAATGCACGAATATGTGGGAGAACTTCGCGTGTGTGCAGGTGTGTGCCGCCTGCTCACTATAGGAAGACTGTGAAATGAATCTGAGCTGCAAAAGCAGCTACTTTGTTCCACGAGAAAGAAATCACTCCGAGTTTTCTTCTGGCTCCATAATATATTCGGCTGCTTTGAAAGTGATTTCTTAAAGCGAGTGCCGGCCCCCACAGGTAGCTTGAACCACGCAGCACACCACACCGCTGCTCAGTGCCAGGAAATTTCCCACATCCCATTTAAAATGCACAATTTGCACCTCATTCTGAAAAGGAGCAAAAGTGGTTTCCTTGATTTAATTTTTTTCAGTATAATTTTAATTCCGATATGATCGGTCTCTGCTCCATGGACTCTTGTACATCGGTGTGATTTCTCCTTGATCTACTAACAAAGCTGTTGATAAAAAAGGGTGCTTGTGGCTGTGTTACACCCAAAATGCGCTCTCTCTGCCCTACTAAACAATAATCAGTTTTAAATGGCTATACTTTAAAATCCATCAAGCAAGCAAAATTCATGCCTTGAGCTTTTGACTCTTAAAAGCAGTTGCATGTGTCTAAAACATATACTCTTTCCTTTTTAAATGCTAAGACACTGTCTACAGACATCTGCACTTTTTCCAAAAATTACAGGTACATTACAGGTACAAAGTGGCCCCAAAGTGAGAGAAAATAAGTCTTTTGTAAATAGACATGAAGGACCTACTTTACATAAAATTTTCTGGGGCATACATTCATGTAATTTTCCCCTCAATAACAGCCTCTTTCTTCAATAATCCAAACCAAATTAAAATCCATAAATTCACTCTGAGGTGAAAATGTAATCCAGAAGTTTTGAATTGAAAGAAATCATTTCTATATGTTGTGATCTCTCAATTTATTAGACATAAATTAATTTTTAACCTTTCTGAGCAAAAACTAATACTTCTTAAAATATTATATTTAGTCTACCTTCACACTTTCCATTCAGCCAAAAGGCTGAGAAGCAATTTAATAACACTTCTACCTAATCAAGAAATGGGAAGCTTCCTGGGTACGTGATTGTTATCACACCATATGGATCCGCTTAGGCTCATCTGCAGCTACACAGTAAATGAACTGAATGTTGGGCAGGATTTCTTGAATTTTCTGGAATTCAAGAAGCCGTTTGTGCTTTATTTATTTTCTTATTATAATTTTATTTCATGCACCTAGAGTGCAGTATTTCAGTGGATCTTATATTAAGGTTATTCCTAAATTCTATATAAAATTCTTGAATTATCCTGCTTGGAACAAAGATCTCCTTCTGAAAAATGAAAGGCAGAGACAGAGAACTCCAAAATACTGCTAAGGTAGCCACAAAATACTCTTTACTTCCAATGACCCACGCTCATCCTTGCCCTTATGCTCATTTGGTCATGAGCACCTAGTTAGGAGTCGTCAAGCTGTACTTTCCATCTATCTTGTCATATTTTTCAGACAGATGGAATTTAAGCATTTGTAACTAGTGCTATGGGGTCAATAACAAAGGCAAACAATATTGATGCAGAGTCAGTATTTAATGAGCTATAAGAGTATCACATGAATGAAATTAAATATGTTAAAAATAAAAAAACAATATTTTATCTTTTCTATGCCATTTAACAGTATATAAAATTATTTTATTCACTTTATAGTGTCCAACTCATCCCTCTGTTAAAATATGAAATCCTTGGGCTAGACAGGTAGCGCAGCAGATTGAAGGGTCTGCCTAGGCAGATACAGGGACCAGGTTTCAATCCTCTGCATGCCATGCCAGCCCTGCCCCTAGGTGTGCTGAGCCAATGACCAAGTCTGGACCTGGTGGCACATGTCTATAATCCCAGCACCAGGGAGGCTGAAAACAGGAGGATCACTATGAGTCTGAGCTATGTACAAAATACATTTTTTTTTTTAAAAAGTTGAATGGGGCTGGCCAAATAGCTCAGCAAATTAAAGCACCTGCAAGCAGGTGTAAGGGTCAACAGTTCCATCCCCAGACCTCCCGTGCTGGCCCCAGCCTCAGGGTATACTGAGACAGCAAATGAGACTGGGTGTGGTGGCACACACCTGTAATCCCAGCACTTGGGAGGCTGTAAACAGGCAGATCACATGAGTCTGATCTAGTAGTGAGACCCTGAATCCCCTACAGACTCTTCCCTAAAATACAGAAAAAAATTAAAGTTGAATGAGTGCACAAGAAAAAGAAAGACTATTTAAAATTCTAGGAAAATATAAGAGCTATGGCCCTCATATGAAATGAACTAAAATATAGCACTGGAACACATATGACTCTCAGTCCATGAATTTAAAAACTACTTCAAATATCAATAATGAGGTAGAGGGCTGACTCTCAGACTCAAAAAAGGCTACTATCACGGGTTACCACTTAAATGCTTTCTGTTCTGCCCACATGATTTCTTATGTTTTCTTGCCAAGATTGGTGGGACACATAAATCTTCTGAGTTCATTCAGTTTCATCTACCTAAATGCACAATGAGGCTGTTACTGCCCTAAATCTTGCCATTTCCCCAGACTGGTCCCCAAAAGTGAATCCTGGTCCTCTGCTCTGAAGACTCCAAAACTCTTCCATTTCTCTCATGATCCAGAATGAATCTCCTTGTCTTAGTGAAATAGCCTTGCATATCTGAAATGTTGTGCACACCCACAAATAAAATTCACATTTGCTAGTCAAGATAGATATACAGCTACATTCTCTTAATTCAATGAATAGAGGGATCTGTCTAATAGTGTTTGTAAGTAGAATATCATGTCTGCATCTCGTAAACAATTAACTACTAAGAAAACAATATGCAATTTGTTAATTATTGAAGCTGTCCTACTAATTTGCTGTGAAACTGTCTCATTGTTACTTGTTTCTCAATAAAATTATGGGGAAAAATGATATAATAAATATAAAATGGAGAAAAATTAGAAAGGGAGCTTGGTGTGGTAGGAAACAGTACAGGAAAGATAGTAGATGGGTACCACACTGCTGGCATAGGCAAGACAGAGCCACAGTAAGGGTGTTGGCATTGGCTATAAAAGAGGGTGGCTGAAAATAGATGAAGAAGGTAAATCATGTATTGTTAATTGATTAAATTTGAAGTCAAGAGAGACAAAGGATTCAAGGATTAAGGTCTGAGCAGCAGAACAATTTGGAATGTTGAGACCTAGGAGTTTCCAACACATAATTGAAAGAACATCAGGGAAGAATTTGGAGATACACTGAGAGACACTTTAAAGCATAGAAAGAGCAGCAGTATGGAATTCAGAAGAACATTCACCTAGGAATCACACAGAAAAACTTAATGAAAGGGTTTTAGAGAGAAGGATTCAAACCATATGCTCTCTGTTAAGGGGCAGGGAAATGTGCCCTAGCAGGTATTGAGATGGTAACAAGGAGGATGGTGCAGGAATTGTCATTTGCTTTATCTGCAAAAAGGTAGAATTAAGCAAATGAAATGTTACTATCCTGCCACTGATAAAGTCAATAGGAATGGAGTGAAAGCAAGCTAATCTATATTGGCACATATATGCAAATAGTATTCTCAAATTCTAAACTGGACACACTAATTAATTTCAAAATTTGCATGACTTTCATGTATAATAGTACACCGACTAGACATTCTACTTAATTGGTTGCCTTATTTTCCTGCCTTCTGAAGAGAAATCCTTTTTCAATAGAGTGTTGTGTAGGTGGCTTCTAGCCACAGAAACTCTTTTGCTACTGATGGGAAAAATTTAGACTTGTGAGTTACATTAGAAAACACTTTTGATGTCTTGCTGTTCTGGCCCCATCCCCGGGATGTGCTGAGACAGTGACTGAGACTGGGCATGGCGGTGCTTGCCTGTCATCCTAGTGCTTGGGAGGCTGAAAACAGGAGGATCACTACGAGTCTGATCTGTGTAGTGAGACCCTGAGGACCCAGTACTAAAATACAAAAAAGAAGGAAAACTCTTTTTAACTACTGTAATTTTATTTCATACTTGATTTGGATCATGTTTATCAAAATCTGGAGAAATGCTTATGGTACTAGTATTTCTAAACCTATTGGCTAAATATAATTGAAGTATAATTTCTTATGCACCCCAAAATTTTGCAACTGAGAATGAATTTATAATATGTGCATCATTAAACTCTTAATTTTTGGGTAAATGAGTGTGTGATCATAACAAATGTATAATAGAAGCCAGTTAATGAATAGGATTTCTTCTGAGTTTATGAATGAGCAAAAACTTGAATCATTGCAACATCTCTTTTCTGTTAAAATTATATCTCACCCTTAAAAATCCCCAAAATGTATAATGTCATCTCAAAAAAAGATTACTCTGTTGACTTCTATTATGACTTTTATTCATAGTCCAAAATTCAACACAAAGAAGCAAGCAAATATCCTAAACAAACCAATCCCCCAAAACAAATGTGGTAGCACATCCACTCAGCCTCTCCCACTCACAGGACTCTTCTCGGCATGGTAAGCTGTTCTCAGCTATATTCTTTCTAACTGTGTTTAAAGCACTGGGGATGTTTCTATGTGTAGCATTTTCTAGAATCTTGGCATTCATAAAGCTCCCTTGCCTGTCTCATGACCTATTTTAGGGGCATGGCCTACTTACAACCACATTTTAAAGAAGCCTTTCTTTGAAAAGAGAAGCAACTAGCATTCCAAATTAGTCCTCATCCATTTGTAGAGCTTGCAGACCCTCAAGAAATGACATATATTTAAGTGGAAGAGCACAGCATACTTCTCTGGGTTTTTTCTCTTTGGCTATTTACTTGTCACTTGTTTCTTTATGCACAAGTTCTTATCAGGGCAGGACACACTTCCAATTACACCAAAGTCACTTACAGTGTTCTCCTGGGATAATAGCACCTGTTTTTGCCTATTCAAAGTGAGTTCAGGGCACTTTTTCACCTACCTTTTCTCTCCAAAGTTGCTGTAAATTCTTATAGCTAGAAAAGCAACTATACTATAACGTACTTGTAGCAAACAAAAGACAAATAACATCAGATATATTTTTAGCTCTGAAACATTTTTATTTCTAGAATTAGGTGTACTTTCTGTATGTTTGCAGGAAGTAGGTTAAATTGCATATAGCATGTATTTAATTTTCCCTACAATCTACTTCAGATAAATGAAAACCCACTATCTACTTCAGAATAATTTACTTTCTCAGAATTATGTTAAATAAAAAAGTTCCTATGGAAAAACACTAATCCACAGATGAAATATTTTGGAATGAATGAGAGACATAATACGTTAAACAGGTCACCATTTTTCCTAGTGCATATATTGAAGTTTAGGTATCCAGGCCATACTATAATTGAGAGAACCATGGTTCTTAAACTGAGATATTGGTTCACCACTGAGATTTAAGCCTACTATATGTTTAAAAGGAAATACATAAAAAGGAATGTTCAGAGTTACTGGGGAATCTAAGTTTTACATTTGTTTGTTTTTATCCAATGGCTCCATTGTGGGAAATAAAACTTATGCCTAAGACATGATTATACCCAAAGGCACAGTTTGACAAAAGTGAAGAAACCCTCTTTGTAAGGCAGAATACTTATCTCTCTTATAGCTGAGAACATGTGGCCCCAAGCACCTGTATGTATCTGCCTTTCTAGAGTTCAGAGTGAAGCTCACCTCTGAAGAAATGGCCTCACTACAGAGAAACCTGCACATTCTTGTATACAGTATTGCCCAGAAAAGAGCTCCCCCTTTGCCTGATCAACTTCCACTGTAGCCCAGTACACAGGAGCTGGGCCACCTCAATCAGAAACCCAATCAGGTTGCTTGGGGGCCATACAGTTAGTTAAATGTAAAGGAAGAGTTAAGAATATGAAGGCTTTAAATAGTCATTTTTGGAAAACAGGAATCACATTTAAAGAATCCCTAATATCTTTGAGGGACTCACTATGATAATAATAAAAGAGAAATTACAGGTATTCCTTTCCTTTCCTTTTTTTCTTTTTCTCTTATGTATTTGGTTGTTGCCAAGTCTCACTTTGAAGCTCGGACTTGTGGTGATCCTCCTGATGTCAGCCTCCCAAGCACTAGGATTACAGGCATGGACCAGTCTGCTGGGTCTAGGTTGATGACTCAGACTGCCCTCGAGGTGGGACTGGTGTGGTATGTAGTGCCAGTGGTTGAACCATGGTCCCTGTGCTTGCCTAAACTTACCTAAGCAGGCACTTTAGTCTGCTGAGCTATCTCGGCGGCCAACGAGTATTTCTAAAATCAAGTATTTCTAAAATCAAGTTTTAATAAATCAAGTTTTAATAAATCTTTTGGAAGAAAATGTTTCAGATTTTTCCTATGATAAAAAGAACAAAAGAAAAACTTAAAATATCAAGTGAAAGATGGCATGGCTCAATACGTAAAGCTCTTGACTTGTAAGAGCTTTGAGGTAAAAGGCTGGAGGCTGTAGAAAGAAATAATTTATATTTATATGACAATAATGTTATGGTTTGTGTCTATTTGTCTCCTCAAAGCCTCATGCAATCGTGGGGCAGGGACTTCTAGAGTCTGAGACTAACTCATAATCCACTGGGATTGTGGGTTTTAGTACTGCTGGGGTGATGGGTGTGTGTGTAGGGGACATAGCCTGAATACAATTTAAGGGAGAGAGAGACTTCCTCTTTCTGTTGCATTGTTGCTTTTCCACTGCCATGAAGTGCTGCTCTCAGCCATGTGCTAGTCTGCCTTGGAGCCAGCTGAGTAGGGACTGAAATCTGCAGTACTTATGAGCTAAATAAACCTTCCCTTCCTTCATTTTGGGTGTCAGGTATTTGTTCTAGCAATGAGAAGAGTAACTGAGACAAATAATGACAGAAATATCACAAGTGGTAATGAAAGTACCCATTTTATACTACACAACCAATCAAAGAAATACTCTCAAAAACATACTGTCTATAAACACATTATTTAAA
The DNA here is from genome assembly GCA_004027165.1 of Ctenomys sociabilis. Taxonomy (NCBI): domain Eukaryota; kingdom Metazoa; phylum Chordata; class Mammalia; order Rodentia; family Ctenomyidae; genus Ctenomys; species Ctenomys sociabilis. Next base: position 42,581 of record PVKA01000178.1, read on the forward strand.
AAAACTATTTGAAAATCTTCTCCAGAAATGGAGAAAATCAATGAGAAAAGAGGAGTGCAGGCATTCCCAGTCAAGGTGCTTTCAATACAGAAAACCAATATTCTCGATCTAGAAAGTGAAGAGTGTAAGATCAGGCTGGAGCCCTTTAGAGACAAGCGGGACAATTTAGAGTACAAATGCATCAAAATATTGGTGAGGAGCAGAAGAAAATGTTAATGGAAAACAGGAAAAAGCATTAAGGACTAGAGACACAGGAAAAACAAAAGATGCAAACCACTTAAATTGCCACATAAGTAGGGCATGATAGTTATTTTAACACTGACCCTACTTCTATCATAAGAGGCAGATATTATATAAGTGAAATTATAATTGCATTGGAAGAATCAGCTTGAACATGGGGTATAAAAAAATCTGATCTGTTAATTATAAAAACATGTGACAACTGATCAGATCTAAAATCAATACATTAAGAATAAAATGGTAGGCCATCATTTAGAAATAGCAAGAGAAATGGTCATGACGTATCGATGTTATGCAGATAAAAGGAGTGCAGTGGTCGTGGAGGAAAGAAATGAGTGTTTGCTTATTTCGTTTGTTTTGGATATTAAGCTTCTTAGTACTATTAAACTTCCTTGAGATTGAAATACACAAGGTTCATAATAAACTTCAAGAATCTTTTCACTTCTACATACTTTTACCTTTTCTTATTCATTCTGCCTTTCTGTACATGGGGCCTTAGTCATCATTTCTGATTTGTCTCATTTATGCCGGGTTGCCTCAGATTGATTTCTTGACATTTTCAACATCTTTACAGTTATTACATGTTTGTCCTAAGGAAACCTGAGGTCATCGTGTCCTCTACTGTAGTATTTATTTTCTAAAATGCCTCATTCTTGTTCCTCAAGAATTGTTTATGAACTACAAAACTATTACTCATAACCAATTCAAACTTGAGACAGAAAAAATATTTTATATACCCACCATAACTTTTCTCTTTCATTTTTATTCCAAGGCAAGTAGATTTGGCAAAGAAATACCTAATCTATTTTTTCTGTGCACAGTTCAAAGAACAAAAATGCCCTGAAATTATCAAATCACATTATGGAAAGACATATTGACAAGAGCAAACTGCTGATTCTCTCTCTCTCTCTCTCTCTCTCTCTCTCTCTCTCTCTCTCTCTCTCCATATATATATCACAGTGAGGACTAATGTAAAACAATATTGGCTTTTACTGCCACTTGAGGGTAAGATTTGAAGAGAACCTTTAATTATGTCACACAGTGGCCACAAAAAGGCTTTTTTTTAAAAAAAAACAATGTCCAATAATCTCTTCACAGAATAAATGAAATAATAGGCTTGGGGGAAACTGTTCATTTGAGGAAAAAGAATACTTTGCGTAAATCAATCCTCTCTGTAAGTACAGAGCACGAGGCTCATCAGCTGCGGTGCTGTGGTTAACTTGAGGAAAAGGCACCGTTATCGGTGTTGCCTATATCATTTTCTTGGATTGGCATCCCAAAGCTTTATGGAAAAATATTGCTTAAAAACAGTATACTGTATATTTAAATAAACATTTTTGACTAATAAAATTGTGTTACTTTATGTTACAAAGCTAAGCTCTTAGCTAGGATGGATGTGCACAAGTCTTTCTAATCTGTGATGAAACTTTCAGCTTTAGCCAGGAACCTATAGTGTCACGTGTTCTCACCAGCAAAACTGATAGCTGGGTGGGCATATCAGAAACATTTATCGTATCAGTACAATGTTATATAAAAGTAGAAGCAAAATAGAGTGTTTTAACTTAAAATTAAAGAGTTGAAGTCTAAAAAGAGCAAGATACTTTAGGCAGATTGAGCTTAAAAATCTTTAAAATGATTGATTCGCATTAAATTTACTTGGGGTTAGTGTACTTAAGAATTTCTTAGCCAAAATACTTTAAATTCTTTCAATATATTAAATTATACTTAATTTGTGAAGCATAGGAAAACCTAGCTGGCAATGTTGATATGTTCATTCAGCATGATTTAACATAAATGTAATACACTATATGTACAGCATGTACAAAGATATGTAACTCTGGAGAAAATGGGTGTTTTTCATTTTATGAAACATTTTTTTTCTCTGAAAACATTTAAAAATTGATATATAAAAGTATTAATACAGATTTATATATACTATATACAATGTGTATATAAAATATACATGAAGAATACACAATGTATAACTGATTCATTTCAATGTGTTACAAACCTCAATTTTATATCATAATATTATATTATCATAAATAAAAATCTGTATAACCATCATACTGATCAAGAAAAAACAGTAAGTCCATAACAAGAATGTCTTTCAAAGGGCCGGCCAAGTAGCTCAGTGGATTAAAGTGGACAAGTAGGCACAGTGGCCAGGGTTCGATCCCTGGACCTGCTGTGCCAGCACCGTCCCTGGGGCATTCTGATAGACACTGAGACTGGGCCTGGTGGTGCGTGCCTGTAATCCTAGCACTTGGGAAGCTGTAAACAGGAGAATCACTGCAAGTCTAATCTAGTAGTGAGACCCTTCTCTAAAATACAGAAAAAAAAATCTCAATCTGTACCTCAACTCTCCCCAAAGATTATTATTTTAACTTCAATAAGTATCATTTTAACATGAAAATTGAGTTGCACCTGCATTTGACTATTATATAAACCAATCAGGTAATATGTAACTTTTAATGCCTAATTTCCTAATGCCTGTAGTTTGGGGGTTTACCTCTGATTCTGGTTTTAGTAATAATATTAAGTGTAACTCACATATAGTATTGACTATATGAGCAGGCTACGAAACATTTATCCACACGGATACCCATGTGTCGTACTTGTGGCTGTGTCCAGCCTCAGGTATTACTGACAGTACTGCTTAGAGCACACTTTGGCATGTGCTTTGGTGCACGAGTGCATGCACTTATCTTAAGCTTATAGTTACCTGCTGAATTGCAGGGCCACTGAGCAGGCAGAGATTAAATTTGGTGGAAGGTGCCAAACAGTTTTCCAAGTGGCTTATTCCACCCACTTGCTTTTATGATGTTTGGTGTATACTGTGAGTCAGAATCATAAAGAATTATTTGCTTCTGTTAAGTGTTCAGATAATAATCTCTTACACATAATAATCTAAAATGTAAAGTGAGGGTTTTTAAACATTGCCATTGATGATACTTTAAACTATTTTTCAGCTGCATAGAAATTTCTTTGTGGTTCAGTATTAAGATACAAAGCCCATAGACAATTTCTCTGCCAACTACAGTATGCCTAGCAGATAACAAGCCTTAGGCCTTCTAAACAGACTGAAAGAGAACCTCCTGCTGACTCAAGCTCAGACAAGAGTGATGGCTTTTCTCAGTTGGATGCAAGTCTGTATATTGTAAATCATAGTTTCCATTGTCTGCAATCCAAATTTCCACTACTGTCAAAAGCTAGGAGAGCTCAAAACACAAATGTCGGTTTTCAGTGCACACAATTATAAATATAGGCAAACCCATGACTCATAAACACTCCTGCGCATTGAAGAGATGCACCCCTGCCAAATTCTGGTACAGGCTACATAAAAAGAAACTCATTGTTTCGGTACAATGGAGAACATCTTAAGCCTTAAAAGTAACGTCTTGTAACATTCATACCAAGAACAGAAAATAGAGGCAGAATTTCAACTCTCAAATCTCAGGATATGAATTTTCTGATAAATTAGAATTGGCAGTAATAAATGAATAGAAGTAATAATCAGAGAGTGCATCTTGTGCTACACAATTCTGATGTTTAATTTTCTCCAAAAAGAAATAATTTTTAATATTGTTACATTAAGTAAAATATTTTTAAATACTTTTACAATCCATAAAGCAGAGGATTAATGATTGAAGGGAGAATCATGGGTGGATGGAGAGTCAGGATTTCTAAGTGGGGCTGCCTTTCTGGTCCTGTTTGTTCCCTGCACGTGTTAGAGGGAACACAGGAGTCGATAAGCCTGGAGGAAAAACACCAAAACACAGAGTGACCCAAACTGGTGCCCTGTGTGTCCTGAGGAACATGGGTTTTGCTGGAATCCTGGAGCACCAGTATGATTTATTTTGACTTTTTGCATTGTTTTTATTTGGTTGCTTTTTTTAAAAAAAACATTACTGGGGAACTGAATCCAGGGCCCCCACACTGAGCTATATCATCAACTCTTATGTATTTATTTATTTTTTAACATTTTGGAAAAATTCTTGCAAAGTCATTGACTTCCCAAAATGGTCAAGAACTTGCTATCCTCCTGCCTCAGCCTCCCAAAGTATTGGGATTACCAGTGTTGCAACCATTCCTGGCTCTGTTCTTGGTTTATGGCTTCAGATAAGATTACTCTGATTTCCTTTTTATGTATTTATTTTTTATTCATTTCGATGAGAAAAAAGATAAAATAGCAATGAAACAGTTTCAAAATAGGTTTGTAAGGCAGTTACAATGATTAATACATTGCATATCATTGTCTTCATAGTATTTATTCAGAGGACAAAATGCAGACATAAAATCTTTTCTAAACAATATTAGGACAAACTTTCTTCTCATTTTTATGAATTTGAATTGATATTTTCTTCTGTTAAGTAGTACACGTTAAGTTCAACTTCAGATACCGCATCCTCTATTAATTTGGAAAAGCATTAACTGGATATTTTTGAGTAAAATCTACTTAATTTCTTATTTGAATAGATCTTTGAGTTATCTTTTAAAATACTAAAGTTAGATAATTTTCTTGGCCAGGATATAAGTCCTGTTATATTTGTACTTGATTAGATTCTTAAAATCATGCTGAACTATTAATATAGTTGTTTTGCATGTCCTTGTTTTGTATGTCACAGACTTGTGACCAGCACTCGTAGAATTCATATTCTCCACTTTAAAGATTAGAGATTAAGTGACTGCACCATGGCTGAATATCTAGTACATGAGAGGGCTGTTGGATAATCACATAAGATAACTGGAAAAGCTGGTGTAAACACAGCACGCCCACCTTCCTCTTTTCCTTTTCAAATGTGTGCGATGCCCTTCTCTCCTGTGATGATCTGTGCTGGTTCCCTTGCCTTGCGGCCCTTGCAGGTGCTCAAGGCCACGCTCAAAGCACCCATGTCTCAAGCCGTCAGCTTCTGCACATACTCTCTGCCTTCCCCGTCCCCCGCCATCCTGGTATCCTAGGAGCGCTCCTCTCGAAGGTTGACATTTCCACATCTGGTGTGGTCTGCATTAAAATCTCTCACCTTCTTAAGACTTTGCTCCTACACTTATCACATTTCAATCCCAATTCATCCTTATCTCCATCAGTCATCTGTTTTAGAAGACACAACCTTAGCGTAAAAGCATCCAAATGCATAAGCACATTCCTTAGCTCCTCTTTTCTTAACTACTGCCCATGTTTCTTCTACCCTGCAGACAAAACTCTAGTGATGAAGCCATCTACTGTTCGTTTCCTCATTCCTCTCTTAATCTTGTTCTATTACCCCACACCTACATAAACTGTTCCTTTTAGCTGTCACTGGTTTCTATTTTCCCAAATATTTTGATTGACTGTTTAAGTATGGTTTGCGTCTAGTTGTCTCCCCAAAGCCTCATGCAGTTATAAGGCAGACTTCTAGAGCTTGTGATTAACTAATGAGCAAGGCTGGGATTATGGGTCTGAATTCTGGTGGGATTTTGGGTGTGAGTGCCACACCCAGCCTGGGGTAGACAGCCTGAATGCAACATGAGGGAGACAGGCTTGCTCTCTATAGCTATTGTTACTGCTACTGCACACATTTGCTCTTGCTCTGTTGTTGAAGTCTGCTGCCATTAACTGCTGCCCTCTGCCTTGTGCTACTCTGCCTTGGAGCAAGGTGAGTATGGACTGAAACCTCCACTAACTGTGAGCTAAATAAACCTTTCCTTCCTTAATTTAGGCTGTCGGGTATTTTGTCCCAGCAACAAGAGAAGAGTAATTGAAACAGAATTTCTGCTGTATTTGAATTTTCTACAACATCTGACAACATTGGCCATGCCCTGAGGTATTGGCTTTTCCTGGCTTCTATGTAGTTCTCTGAGCTTCCCCTTGATCTGAATAGCAGCCTTGGTTGCCCCATGCATACTTCTCTGTTCCTCTGCTAACAATTAAATGTGGAAATGTCCTACAAAGAGGAAACGGCATTCTCCTTTTTCCCTTTCTGATCAATATTCCTTGGAAGGGGCTGAGGAGATAGCCCAGTAGAATAAGGACTTGCCTGACAAGTGCAAGGTCCGGAGTTCAATCCCCAATACCTCAAAAAAAGTATTCCTTGGAAGATCATATCTTTATCTCAGTCTTACAATTTTAGATACCAATAAATGCCAAAAATATCTCCCAATATCTTCTGGGTAGCTCTCTCTCTAGAAAACCAGACTTAACAGATCTAATATCAATAGTTCTACCTAGATGTCTAAAAGGTATCCCAAACCAACATGCCTAGAGCACAACTCTTTATTCTCTGACCTTTCTTTCTCCATCCCACCAAATCTTACTTCACTCTGAATTATTGCATCATAATCAATGACATCATCATTAATATAACTGCTCAAGTTTAAAACTTAAGATCTGTTCTTGATTCTCCTACTCTAGTTGCCTTAACATAGTTTCTTTTTCTTTCCCTTATTATCTAACTCAAATCTACCAGTAGGGACTACTGAGTCTATCTTCCAAAATTATTCTGCACATATCAGCCTTTCCTATTTTTGTGAAATGCACCATATCCAAGGATGTAGATTATCCCTCTGTTTTTCTATATTATTAATTTATCTCCCTACTTTGGATTTTGACCTCAGCAATGAACTGTTTACATGGTAGTCAAATAATTTTTTCTAAAAATGCAAGTCAGATGGAATCCACGTCTTTACTTAAAATTTTCTTTGAATAAAATGCCTTTTCTAACTTATAAAGTCTTGCACAATCAGGTCCCTGCCTACCCTCTGACACCATAGTGTTGCCTCGGTGAAGCATAAACCTCTTTGACACCATAGTGTTCACAAATGCTTCTGTTCATGAGCCAACATATTTGAGAACAAAAATATTAGGCAAAATTCAGCTTCTGTCGGCCAACTCTGCATCGGTTGAACAATGTGACAGCAGTCATCTTCCCCAGAATCCTGGAATGAATTAAGTTCATGAACCAAGAAATCACTGAACTCTTCAAATAGAGCACTTGCTTGCTCTTGCCCACACTTCCCAGATGTCAGCCACAGAGAACTCATTTTTTTCCATCACATGCTGTGGTGAGCTTTACTTTGGGCTTTTTTTTTTTTTTTTGCGGAAATGGGGATTTGAACTCAGGCCCTTGCACTTGCCAGGGAAGTGCTTATTCCACTGAGCCATCTCCTCAGCCCTTTACTTTGGGCTTTACTTGACTATCTCAGTAGTGATCTGATCACCAGCTATCACATTATTTTATTTACTCAAAACATTTTAATAAAAATGTCAATCACACTGACGAAGTTGAAAGACTAGTTCCAATATCTGCATATTTATCACCTAGATTCAATAATTGATGATATTTGGTCATAGTTGCTTTATCTTTAAGAGTGAGTTTCATTCCATACCCTGAGGGCCATAGAGAACCAAGAAGAGAAGAGAAAAGATCTGATTTTTTTTTTTCCCTGTATTTAGGATAGGATTTACAGGGTCTACAGAGACTACAGCATCTTACTACATAAATCAGACTCATAGTGATTCTCTTGTTTTCAGCCTCCCAAGTGCTGGGAATATAAGCGAACGTCACCATGCTCAGTGTCAATTGCCATCTCATCTCGCCCCGTGGAAGGGGCTGACACAGCGTGCCAAGGACAGAACCCAGGCTGCTGCACTCTGCCTAAGCAGGTGCTTTAGTCCACTGAGCTATGAGGCTGGGCCTTAATATCTGGTATTTAGAAGGTGCATTTGATGGGGGAAAGGGACCATTACAGAAATTCCTACTGAAGATAAACATTCTCTGTATTACTACAGAAAACCATGTATTATAAAAAGCTCATTTTCAAATAATCATCCCTGATTCTAAATATGCCCCCCCCCTCAGTAAATATAAGTGAGAGCCAGGCATGGTGGACTTGAAATTGATTTTCCCTTCAAATTTCTTAATTCAATAAACCAAAATTCATAACTTTGTCAAAGTTAGTTTCTTCTCTGTAAACTGCTACCATAATGAACAAAACAAAAACAATTAGGCATGTACTTGTCCTGCAGTGAAGGGCATTGATGGCATAGCATCTTTGCTCCAGGGAAAACGCACACACACACACACACACACACACACACACACACACACACACTCCACCTTATTACCAAAGAATCTGCAGCAACACTGAAAGTCTTATGTAAATACTGGAGTGGGTTATTTTCTATAAATAGTAAAGGAAAAGAACATATGCTGAAAACATCTTCTGAATAAGAAAATAAATGCATTAACAATAGGCGAATCCTGGGCAGGCCAAATAGCTCAGTGGATTAAAGCACCTGCAAGCAGGTGCAGGGGTTGGGGGTTCGATCCCCAGGGCCTGCCATGCCAGCCCCGCCCCCAAGGCACACTGAGACTGAAAGTGAGACTGGGCATGGTGGCACACATCTGTAATCCCAGCTCTTGGGAGGCTATAAACAGGCAAATATGAGTCTGATCTAGTAGTTAGACCCTGAACATCCTGTAGAACCTTCCCTAAAAATACAAAAAAAGAAAGAAAGAAACAGCAGGAGAATCCTTATCCCATAGAGATAATAAATTTATGACAATATGAAAAATGAAAAATAAATAAAATTTTGGCACTTTTGATTCCAAATTCACTAATTTTAAAGAAATATACACAGTACTTTGAGAATATTGTTAGGGGATACTTTCATAGACAATAACCTGTTCCAGTTTTTACATAAGAGTTTCATGATATGGATCTGAATAACTTAGCACATAATATAACTGTGTTCAAGTCAAAGCTCTAACAACGATAAGTACAAAATAGGTAAATTTATAATTTGTATTCTATTTGTAAAAATGTAAGTAAATAAAAAATACAGCTGGACAAATTTTAAATATCTTTGCTCTAAAATGCTGTAGTAACCAGCACCAGGAAGCCCAGGCGTCCTCAGAATGGAAGATTTTCAGAGGGCTCTTGGGGAGTGTCTGGGCTCAGCCTTGATGCTGAGGGTACCACAGCTGCCATGAGGGCCAAGACCGTGATGGGTGAGCCACCGCGCTCAGAGTAAGACGGCTTCTCTTCAATGACGTGGTGCCTGACCTCAAAACGCTTCAAAAGGCACAAAGATTAAATCATGATGATGCCATAAATGTACAAGGACATGGGGCTAATGCTTCCTTATAGCAGTAAGAGCAGTAGGCCCTGTCTGCCCACAAGAGGAGCTCCTATGGCTTCTTGCCCACTGTTACACAAACAGTTTGGGTTTGGTACTCTAAATGCCTGGTGGGTGCCTGGCTGGTTGCCAGCATGATGCATGTGGTTAATTGCAGCTATTCTTTAGAAAGTGAAGCAGTTCTGAAAGCCTTTCTAGCTGAAGGCCCCATTAAGGAAGACTTCTAGTGGTGGGGTAAAAGAGATGGAAAGAGGTAAGGAGGCTTGTGAAGGAAATGAGCCAGGGGGTCTGTTCTCTACAGAGATCAATGAGATCACTCTGTTTTTCTCAAATCTATGAACTGAATATGGGAAATACTTTAATATATATATATATATATATACATATATGTATATATATGTATATATACACATATATATGTATATATATGTATATATATATATATGCATTGATCTATATGAAAATACATAAAAACATTCAGTAAAAAGTCACAGCATTCAATTCAACTATAGATTAGTAACCATCTTCCACATAACTCCCAAAACATGTGAACATTTGTGATTTTATGTCAAGGAAAAGAAATAGACAACCAGAAGTGGTAGTTCATATGAAGTACACATTTCCATGACAGAAAATAAAGTCATAAACTACCTTACATCCCTCCCTATTTGCCTGTGAGTGTTTCTCATTTGACTCAGTGTGAAATATAATTATATACTAGGAAGAAAAAAAGGCACTTTTACATTATGACCTTAGAGTCGGTTTCTTCCTTATTCAAGTAAAAAAAAAAAAAAAAAAAAAAAAAAAAAAAAAAAAAAAAAAAAAAAAAAAAAGGTATGGTGGATTTAAATAAAGCATGAAAGTTTTTAAATCCTTTTCTCTTGAGGAGAGAATTTTCTAGATTAGTGAAAATTGATTTCCTCAAATCCACTGTGTGTGTGAGTTTGCTGTATGAAATTGTAATTATCAAAGCTGTATCCTCTGTTTCACTCAAACCAAAGCGAGAAAAAAAAAAATTAAAGAAATAGAGCATACTTGCTATCTGTGTGTGCATGTTTGGTATGGAATCCCCTGAAGCTGAGATTTTCTGAGAGCATTGTCTGGGAAGAGCATGTTCCAGTTGAAGAAAATGTAGGTCCAAAGACCCACGCGAGTTCATCCTGGCTTGCCACTGGAATTAACATCTCAGTCTATAAAGCCACTTTTGAATCTTTTAAGGAAACCCCCTCAGTAGCCAGTTGAAGGCTGATTTATTATTGCTGCTCACTATTCTTGTCAAAGAAACTTGCAATAATCCTCCACAGCTGCCGGCCAACAGGTGCTGCCGAATAACATGAAAACACTCAGCCAAAAGCTAGAATCAATTCTGTCTGCTTCCATGTTACAATCAGGCAAGCAGAACAACAGCAGCATTTTTAATCTTACCTTTAATATCCTTCAGAAACAGGTGGGACACAGGACCCCACCCCGCATCCCCAAGAAAGCGTATGCCCTGTCAAGTTCATTGTTCTCTGGAGCCCCACATTTTATGAGTTAGATATAAAACCTATGGGGAAGGTCATCTTTTCAAAGCAGAATATAGCTGGTAGGCAGTAGCAAACATATATATATATATATATATATATATATATATAGAGAGAGAGAGAGAGAGAGAGAGAGAGAGAGAGAGAAAGCACTGTGTATAGCACTCTGTGCCTCAAATATCCAAAGGGTTTTATTTTTTAAAACTGCTCATTTGCAATCTCTGAATATTGAGGAAATCAAATTAATTTTTTTGTCCTCTGGCCATGATTCCACATTCCTAGTCTTTTTTTTTTTTTTTTTTTTTTTTTTTTTTTTTTTTTTTTTTTTTTTTTTTTTTTTTTTTTTTTTTTTGTAACTGCTTCTCTCCTTTAGAAAACAGACATTTGAAAAGTCACACAATGGCTTTCTGCTGGTGGACACCGTGGAGGAAGCATTATCAGTCTCTGTCCCAGCTGCCATCATGTCTATGTCAGTCTCCCAAGGAACCCGAACAGCTACAGAAGCTCTTCATTGGGGGGCTGGGCTTTGAAACAACTGAGGAGAGTCTGGGGAGCCATTCTGAGCAGTGGGAACACGCACAGACTGCGTGGCAATGAGAGACCCAAACACCAAGCGTTCCAGGGGCTTTGGGTTTGTCACTTGTGCCACTGTGGAGGAAGTCTATGCAGCCATGAATGCAAGGCAACACAAAGTGGAAGGAAGAGTTGTGGAACCAAAGAGAGCTGTCTCAAGAGAAGATTCTCGAAGACCAGGTTGGTGGTGTTAAGGAAGATACTGAAGAACATCACCTATGAGATTATTTTGAATAATATGGAAAAATCGAAGTGATTGAAATGATGACCGACCAAGGCACTGGAAAAAAGAGGGGCTTTGCTTTTGTTACCTTTGATGACCATGATTCTGTGGATAAGATTGTCATTCAAAAATACCACACTGTGAACGGCCACAGCTGTGAAGTGAGGAAAGCCTTGTTGAAGCAGGAGTTGGCTAGTGCTTCATCTAGCCAAAGAGGCCGAAGTGGTTCTGGAAATTTTGGTGGTGGTTATGGAGGTGGTTTTGATGGCAATGACAGTTTTGGTCATGGAGGAAACGTCAGTGGTTGAGGTAGTTTTGGTGGCAGCCATGGTGGGGGTGGATATGGTGGCAGTGGAGATGGCTACAATGGATTCGGTAATGACGGAAGCGACTGTGGAGGTGGTGGAAGCTGTAACGAATTTGGTGATTACAAGAGTCAGTTTTCAAAATTTGGAGCCATGAAGGGAGGAAATATTGGAGGAAGAAGCTCTGGGCCCTATGGTGGTGGAGGCCAATATTGTACCAAACCACGAAATCAAGGTGGCTCTGGTGGCTCCAGCAGCAGCAGAAGCTATGCCAGTGGCAGAGGGTTTTAACACTTCCAGGAGACAAAGCTTAGCAGGAGAGGAGAGCCAGGGAAGTGACAGGGACACTACAGGTTACAGCAGATGTGTGAACTCAGCCAAGCACGGTGGTGGCGGGGCCCGGCTGCCACAAAAAAGACATGTTTTATACAATAGCCATGCACATGGGCAAACAACTCAAGGACTGTATTTGTGACTAATTGTATAAGAGGTTATTTTAGTTTCTGTTCTGTGGAAAGTGTAAAGCATTCCAACACAGGGTTTTAATATAGATCTTTTTTTTGCACCCATGTTGTAGATTGCTAGATGTAATAGTCTGATCATAATGCTGAATAAATGTATCTTTTTTTCTAAAAAATGAAAAATCACAAAATGATGAACTACTTAATTGACAACAGCAAATTTTCTTTAGAAAGGATTTCTTTGCTTTTCTAAAGACCCATTGTGTCTTCAAGTCTGGAGTTTTGAATTAAGTATATTGTGACTTTAAAAAACTATCATCAAAATTGAAGAAAATGGGCAATACACAATTTTTAAGGTATAAAATAATCACAACATCCAGTCTTTAAAGGATTTGAGCCATATTTATAAAGTGCTCAGAAAAAGAACTAGGAATTCATAATCCTTCCCCAAGAAATAGTGATCTAGCTGGAAATGCAGATAGTTTATTTCTACTATTTGGCTTAAACATTATGTGTATCATTTTTATATTCAGTGAGCCTTAAACTGGCATATAGTTTTCAAAGACTTCTTTTTATTTTTCTCTGTATTTTAAGGAAGGGTGCTCAGGATCTCATTAGAAGATCATATTCCTAGTGATCTGCCTGTTTACAGCCTCCCAAGAGCTGGGATTACAGGCACATGCCAGCATACCCATTCTCAGTTGTAGTCTCAGTGCACCCCAGGGACAGGGCCAGCACAGCAGGCCTGGGGATTGAACCCCCAGCCCCTGTACCTACTTGCAGTCACTTTAATCCACTGAGCTATTTGGTCAGCCCTATCTTCAAAGACTTCTAAGAAAAAGGACCACTTCTCTGTGGCCTGGAGGAGACACAACGTCTTTTTCAGTTAACTTCCCTTATTAGAGGTACTTTGTTTAATACAAAGACATTCTCCTCTAAGAGAATATTTTTTATACTCAGAAATGTAAAAATTATCCATTATATGTACGTCTTAAGCATATTTACACTGAAATAAAAATCACAGGGAATCCTGTGCTAAGTTGCTAAGTACCCTGCTTCCTGAGTACAATATTTACATTTGGTCCCTACAATGTTTTTCACATAGGTTCTGAGTGAATCATTTTAAAAAGCCCTGCACACGATTCTACCAATAAAGTAATCTCTCCTATTGCTGAAGAGTCTGGCAATATGTCCAGATCCTAAGTGTATCATCACTTCAGGAATACTAGTTTAAAAGGTAGGAGTTGGGAAGGATCCTGTACTAATGAACACAAATTTTCGTCAACATGTCTGTATTGAGGAAATATCACTATCAATATTATTAATTTACACTTGGGTATAAAAAGAACAAATAATTAGCAAAATAACTCATTTGAAAGAGAGCTCTATAGAGTGCTAATTAGGGACTTGCCATGGGATTCAGGTAGATCAGATGCCAACAATTACTTAGTCTTTTATTGGTAAAATGGAGCAAATACTTCTGCTCTCTCCTAGTTATGAGTAAATCAGATAACGCATGTGATAAGCTGGAACAGAGGGGACTGGTTTCTCCTGTAAGATACTATGTGGCTTGATATGCTTAATCTTCAGCACCTGAAGAAGCTGAACATCTCTTACCTTACTGACAGATTTCTGACATTTTTTTAGATTTAGCAGCCTTACATTACTTTCCACCCCAAAGGAGTAATCTGACGATCAAAAAGATGGACAGGAACACTTACATGAGTGACTGCATGCAGGGTCTCTGTACGCTTTGACACGAAGATTAATGCCAGCCTCGGAGGCAGCACCCGTATCCCATCGTGCAGCTAATGACACCACGTGCAGGAGCACAAATAAGCATGTTGTCATTGTCTTCCATAATTTCATTCCTGAACTATGCAGTGCAATGTACATTGATTCTTTGCTTGAAAGTTGTACAGCTGCTGAAATGATGAAGGAATTTTCTCCAGGATGTATTTCATTGGGTTTGAAACTGCTCATAAAACCTGACAATTTGTGTCAGTGTCACTGCTGAGGAGCCAATAAAGCCCACATACTATAGCAGGATGCAGGAAACACCAGCAGGATCTCCATCATCTGATGAGTCAACTGCACCCCAAAGACAAACTAATCAACACAGACCATTTTACTGACAATGCACTGCGTTCCCATATTTCAGGCCAGCAAATTAGTATGCTTGATTTGCAACAGCTCTTAGGGAAAAAATAGCAATGTAAAAATCAAGCAAATAAGCTTTTGGTATTTCTGACTCATTCCTCCATCAGAAAATCCTGGCCAAAGTGCTTAGATTTACTAAATCTCCATTAGTGCATAGAATATTATTACGAGTTATCATACATTATTTATAAAACATGGCAATGGCTTGACTTAATCACATTAAACCCCACATATGTTAGTCAAATCACACTGTCCAGACGTTTCATATGGAAAATGTGACGGAGGAACTTCATTGTAAACTTGGAGAGACTCTGGGACATAGGCAGAGGGATTGGAAAATGGAGGCTGCACTCACCAGGGCATCGACCTGCTGTTAAGGTGTGCAGGCAAATGTGCTGCTATGGACTGGGCCTAAAATGTGCCCTGAAGTCTTGTGTATGAAGGGTGATCAAATCATGGGCTGACACACTCAGAAGTACAGTCATGCTGCTAAGGGGCTACAGCCTGGCTCGAGGTGGTCGTTGGGGGCATGAACCTCAATGGTCTGTTCTTTTTTTCCTTTCTGCATTTTGGGGAAGAGTTTCCACGGTCTACAGAGTTTCAGATTGGACTCATAGTGATCCCCCTGTTTTCAGCCTCCCAAGGGTTGGGATTACAGGTGCATGTCACCACGCCCAGTCTCCATCACCCTCTCAGTGGTGAAGCTGGCATGGTATGTCAGGGATTGAACTCTAGCTGCTAGCTCTGCCTAAGCAGGCACTTTAGTCCTCTGAGCTATCAGGCCAGCCCTGATGGTGTATTCTTAAACTCGCTTCATCTTTTTACTCTCTGCTTTCTGGGTGCCATTTGAAAAGCAGCTGGCCTATCTTAGGCCCTGTTACCATATTGGATCTGCCTTGCAGTCCTCCCCATTTTCCCTAAACCTACAGGAAACCATGAGTGAGACAAAACACTGGTGTTTTAAATGGTGGCTATTGAGCATGGTATCCGAGCAATGAGAAAATGACTGACACAGTGCAGTTAGGAGGTGGGGCTCATGGATGTGGTCACTGAGGATGTGCCTTCAGAGGATTTCTCTCTTAGCACTGCTGCTACCCGGTGCTACTTCCTGGCCACCTGAACAGAGCAGCTTTGCTCGGCTGTGTCCTTTGGCCATGGTGTTTCTGCTTGGAGCTAGCCAATCCAGTAATCTTTGTGTTGTTCTCCTGATGCTGTTTGTGCAGGGCTGGAGCATGCAAAGACTACAGGGTCACCTAGGCACCAACCTTGATTTCAAAGGCAGGCATAGAAGGCCAGGTGCTGTGTCCCTGAGAGGTGGGTCTGTAAAGCAGTGCGAGTGAAAACAAAGGGGCATGGGAAGTCAAAGATGCTACAAGGCAGTGGATGCAGTAGACTCCGAGAGGCCACATTGATTGCAGTCCGGAGGTCCATAAGCCTGGAGCTGCTAAATCAGTCTGTCACACACAACTTACCACCCCACATCATGGATACCAGACCTGGAGTTGCAGGACTTAACATTTGCCTTATGGGGATTTTTTTTTCTTTAGTCCTATTATTTTCTCCATATATTTGCTTCTTTTGGAATGAAATTATTTATCCTGAGACTTTCTCTCTTAGGAATATGACACACTTTACTTTTTCATTGGTTCACAATTAGGAGTTTGCCTGGACTCTCAGAGGAGACTTTGATACTGACTCTTGAGCAATGTTGGAGAATTGAGACTCTGGAGAGAGATTAGCCTATTTTTGTTTGTACCTAAGATAGTTGTTAATGTTAGGTGGAACTAGGGTGTTGTTATTTTTGGCATTTGCAGATTATTAACTTAAATAGATGTATTTGGATATCAAGTTGAGAAGAGATGGAATTGGCCACTTAGCCATCAGCTTGACTGGATTAAGACTCCTCTGAATCAGTGTATTCATACACTGATTGACAGCTAAATGTGCTATTATAAGCTAGGACCAGCAGACAGTAGGTCAGTAAAGCCATGTCTTAGGTAGTGTACTTCTCCTTGGCATTGTTTTCCTAATCTTCTACCCATCTACTGACCAGTTGTATCGCACCATGCATTTCTGCATTGGTATTTCTGTCTGGAGCCAGCCAATCAATGACTAAAGCTATGAAATGAAATCCATGAGTTAAAAGTAAAGCTGGTATTTTTCCCATCAGTGGGAAGCTTACCAATACAGACAAAAGTATAACTTCAATAGATTTTGACATTACAGAGGCTTCCCCTTTTGAAAGCCATTCAGTAGGAGTACTCATTTAGCATCTGGACTCCTCAGATCACTTAATATTTACTAAGGACATACTAAGTGCCAGGCATACTTTGCCAAGCAAACGTGTCCATAGGCGAGAGACCCAGCTTCTGCTTGCTCAGAGTTTACTGCATGGCAAAGGAAGCAGCAGCAGAGGTGGCAAGAAATCCTTTGGGTCTTCCCTATTTCCCTTTTGCTAACAATCTCCCTAAGCCTAATCAAATCCGTGTCAATTAAACATAATCTGCCAACATAGCTAAAAGTTTCTTTGGCTTCTTTCCACCTGACTGCTTCTCCTGTGCCTCTCTGCATAGCTACTCCGATCCTGATGGGAAATAGACAACTGTGTGTCAGTGGTAACGCTGAGTGATAAATGATGTACGTCTAAAGACTCATTGTGAGCATGAAAGGTTGCTTGTGCAGGGATCAAGATGTCAGGGATACTTCCAGAACAATCTTAAAAGGTGAGCTGTTATCTATACAAATAAAGGGAGGATAAGGGGGGCAGAAGAGCCAGTGTGTCCCAGCAAGTATAAAATCACAGCCTGAGTGTAGTCAGTTGGTGAGAGAAGTGTCAAAGGTTGGCTTGGATGGATGAGCAAAGGCTGGATTGTAAGGCAGATATGTTCCTTATTACAAGTTTTAATAAAATTATATGTGGGAGATCCTGAGGAATCCCTAAGACAGCCTTAAGCAGGGATTATATGAGAATAGGGGGAATAGAAAAAGAACCGCTGATGACTAACTTAAAGGGTAGTTCAGAAATCAAGGGAAGGACATGCGGAGTGAAGGAACTGACTGTAGAAACACAATGAAACAGGTAGATTTTAGAAGGATGTCAGAAGCAGTACCCATATGATCTGGTGGCTAAGTAGACAGTGACTATAAAATAGGACCCCCAAATGTACCAAGTCCTAAGGATGGACCAATATTGTGTTATTCCCTCAAATCGGTAATAATAAAGGAAAAAATGAGTGGCCATAGTACCTAGTCCCCATCCTGTAAGATGAAGATAAATGTGTGTAAGTTAGGTAAAACGAAGTACACCATCCAAGTCTTACTAATACTTATTGGTACAAGTTAGATTAGCTCTTTCATAACCGACTTTAAAATTCCCACTAATATGGTGCTGGGGGGATGGCTTGGAGTTCTAAGTTCCTGCCTGGCATTGAAAGGACCCAGGTTCGATCCTTGGTATTGTATGCTGTGCTGGGCCCAGAACCTCGGGTATGTGCCAGCCCCAAAACAAGCATATGCCTGTAATGCCAGTGCACAGCTGAGACAGGAGGGAACTAAGGTCCAAACTGCGTAGTGAGACCCTGTACCAAATAAATAAATAAAAGACTTCTTTGCAAAATTTCCCACTAAGAAGCTAACAAAACTGTGAACATAATAATACTACATATAGAAACACAAACACATCAAATTTTGCATGATTCCTACTACAGAGGTGCACACTTTAGAGACTTATCAAATTGTTTTATTTAGTACGTGAAAATTGCTACTGACAATGTTTTCGATCATAGAGTTATTGAATAAATATTGCAAGCTAATAGTGATGCTGACATCACTTTTTACTCTTGGAGATTCGTTATTGTATTTTCCATAAAATACAATTGTTCATATCAAACTTAAGATAGATTCTCTTCAAAGATGGCGTTAGATAGCAGGGGAGCAAGCCCCTGCTGCAGTCCCCTTCTCACAGAAACATCAATTTGGATGGCTACTCATGAATGAATCTGCCTTGATACAAACTGAGGAGAGAGGATCACGGTGCTTTGTCTCTGCATAACAAAGAATAATAGATTAAAGAAGACAGGAAGGAAGCACTGCCTTGTCTTGTCATCCCCCAGCTCCAAACAAAGCAGCTGGGAGAGAAAATCTTCATGCCTGGAAATGAAGCTGAGGCTTTAGAGGTGGAACCCAGTACCAGCTCTGCCCCAGGGAAACAGCTCAGGGAAGAGCTCCAGGCCCTGGCCCCAGGTAGAACCTAAGGGGGAGCTTTTGGACTTGTATTTGCCTGGCAACCAAGAACCTGCTCTCACGATCTCTCCCCCAACCTTCAAAAACACATTGCAGAGAAAGTTTCCCTTTGTCGGGGAGCAGGATGAGGAACACACTCATGGATTTCCTTGCAGCTCCGTGCCAGCCTGTTGCTGGGCAGATTTCAACAGTCATTCTCTCTGGAGCTGTACCTGTGCACACAGCCTCTGGACCTCTCCCATTTCCAGATGGTCGCCCACGCCAACAGTGGGACAGACATACCCAGGCCAAGAGCGGGCAGCAGTGGTGCTGGGCCACAAGTACAATATGGCCGCCCCAGATCTGTGGCAGCCTCAAGGCCCTGGCCCTAGCGTTTAATGTGCTCATCTCAGTGTGCTGCAGGCTCCAGGTTTTACCTGCTCTGTTGGCCTCGGTGACCACAGGATTGACTGCCCCATCCTATACCCAGCTTCAGTAACAAGTCATGAAGAGTCATTGTGTGTTTTGGGATTATAAAAGGAAAGCGACAACTTTTACATAGAGCCCAGGGCCAGGCCTTTCATGCTTCTGAGCAGAATCCTATTGTGCCTAACCATCAGCCAGGACTGCAAACAAGAGGAGACCTGTGGCCCTTCTTTGCTTCAGGCAAAGAGGCCTGCATGAACACATTGGCCTTTACAAGTGCCTTTTCGTCCATCAACATACCAGCTGAAGACTACTGACAGCCTTGGGCCTGGGCACTACCTTCTGCTGAAATAGGGTGACACACTGATGGCAGAGTCACACAGACTTGGACTTAGAGTCATCTAGTGCAGAAATCGCAGCCTTCATCCCAGGTTCAGAGGTAGCAAGTGCCCTGCGTAGGATTTGGGGCAGGGTAGGAACAAAGAACCTGGAGCAGAAGAGCTGTGATAACCAGCTCATGTCTCGGGTGTAGACATTTACATCAACAAACTTAAAGAACTCAGGGAGCCATGATCTCACTCATGAGCCAAATAAAGTGCCCACAATTGACCACAAAGGTAGGACCTAGGCATACAAAGCTCTTACAGAATTTAAAGGAGGTCTTCTAAGAACACTCAGTGAATTAATATAAAACACAGAAAAATAACTTAGTACTTAATCAGGAAAAGACAATGAAGAGATTCAAATAATAAAAACTTAACAAATCCTAGAGATAAGAACAACACTACACAAACAGAAAAATGTGGCAGAAGGCATTTTGTCTGTCTGTCTGTCTATCTAACAGGATATATCAAATAGAAAAATCAGGAATCTTGAAGAGAAGCTGTTTGAAAATTCAGTCAAAACAGGAAAAACAATGAAGAAATGTATTCTACTTGTGAGACAGCATTAATAACAGAAAATTGTGAGTTACTGATGTTCAAATGACTCGAAGATGTCAAAGGGTAAAAGCTCAAATTCAAAGAGATAATAGCTTCTAAGGAAAGGAAAGCACAGAAAGATAAAGATAGGAAAAGACAGAAATTTTAAGGAAAGATAGAAATATTTAGAAACAAGTACATCAAAGGTTACCAGTATGATTCCACTCAACAATTTCTACAGACATTCTATAACCAAGGTTGAAAGATCTCAAGACAAAGGATTTTAAAGCAAAATAAATAAAATAAATCCCTAGGACATTCTAATTGATCCTACAGCAGACTGCTAGCAGAAATCTTACAGGCGAAGAGGCGATAGAATCATATAACTGCATTGCTGAAGGAAATGAACTAATTGCCACCGCAAAATACAGTTTCCAGCAAAACTATCTTTTAGAAATAGAAGAAAACAAAGATATTCCCATCAATTAAGTAAAATACTGTATTAAAATATTATGAATAAGTAAGCTTTTATGATTATTTTCTAATAAAAGCAGGACACTTCTGACGTGGCAATGATACTAATAGTATTTAAAACACAACAGCATAGAAGAAAACTAATTTGAAATGAGACCACAAAATGAGTACATTGTCTTTCCCTTAATTTGTAAATTAAAAATCAAAGGAAAGAAAAAATTGAGTGTAAGATGTAATTGGCTCACTTATGTCAGTATGTGTTTACTGAGAAGGCAATGCATTGGCGTCTGATGATTTCACAGAAGCTATTTCCTGTGTCTCTCTGGAAATATGTCCTTGTAAAATTGTCCAGAAATATTTATAAAGGGGCAAGTCAGTGAGTACAGGCATGGTATTCACCTTAGTAAAAATACTGTCCATTACATCTCTCTGATTTGGAATATGTTCCTAAAGCTCTGAAGCTAGAGGTAGGTTGTGTGTTTCCCTCTTATTTAAAAAATTACAAAATATTAAAAAGATATTAGAAATGCTACAAAATTTCATTAAACAAAGTAATAGGATTTCAACAATGGTTGCTGTATTATACGATGTTATCCTCAAATAAATTATTTAGGTTACCACATATGAACCTGAAAAATTGATTTTAAAATCAAAGAACAAAACAGCAACAAAAAGAAAGTTCCAGGAAATTACAAAGACAAAAGAAGCTTAAATAATTAAGCAGTAACTAGAGCATCATTTTTATAATTTTTGGTCTACAAAATTAGGTTGTTAACCCTCCAGAAGAGAATACGATTATTACCCTACAACATATGCAGTTGAGTGTAACTTCACTATCTGTCTGAATATCAAACATCTTAGGCAAAACATGGAACAGGTATTTTCCATTAAATATTGATATGTTAAACTTTAAGTCCCTTCAGAAGATGGAGATTAAATTTAAAAAATGAAAAATATTTAAAGAATACAAATATACAATTACATATTTTTACACAGAAAATTAGAAATCTAACCATATACAGCAATGTAGCAGGACAGAAGGGCTACAAGGACAGCCAACATTTTGATCCTCATCTTTCAAGGTCAGTGAAGATGCAGGACACAGGAGCACCTGTACTGTAACATCATGTAATTCGGCTGTGTCCCAAGTTTCCTGATCAAGTAGATTATGGGGCCACAGAGGAATGTGATCAGTGACGTAGTGTGCCTAAGGAGAGTCACATGGAGAGAAAACATTCTCTCAGGCGTTCACAGAGAATAAATTTGGCAAGCAATGGCCGTGACTCATCCACATGGCTGACACTGACAAGAGATCTGCAAACTGTGGTACAGGATTATAGGATAAATCCTGAGGGGACTTGACTGATCAGATACAAACGATACATTTCTTGTTACATAGGTCTTACTTTATCATGATCATAACCATCCAGCAGAAAAGTATAAACATGAGGTACATAAAGTAAAGTCATATTAATATGCTGAGCTGTAAAAGGCTCAAGTCAACAACTTCTGACATTGCCAGTCCTATGGATAACCCACTACTATTATGGACTACTGGACTATATTGGATTTTTTTTGCTGAATTCATGCACCTACTATATTTAAATGGCTATGGAATACCTATCTCTGACAAAACTAAACGAAAAAAGCACACAAATGAAGGACCATTTTGTATTTGCATATGCAAAATAGGATAAATATACAGGTACTTTCTCTTAATTCAATGAGAAGAAAGATTTGTACTAATAGTGTTTGGACAGGATATCCTGTCTGCATCTTGTACTATGAATAACCACTAAGAGGATAACAATATGCAATGTATTAATTGTTGAAATTATCCTATTAATTGGTTTTGAAACTGTCTCATTATTTGTTTCTCAAGAATTTATTTTATTTAATAAAATAAATAAATAAAGCTAATTGAATAAAAGAAAGAAAGAAAATGTGCAGGTTGTATCACAGATCTACATTCTTGAAGAAGGAATTTATGTCTCCAATTCCAACCGTGACTAATCTTATTCGTCCCTTCTCTCCCTTCCTGCGGTCGCACTGGCCAGCCCATCTCTGGACTTCACCACGGGGCATCCGCCATAGCGCCTTCTTCACTTGCCCCACTCTGTCTGGTTGGCCCATTCTCTGAGATCTCAACAGCCTGAGCTCTTCTGCACCACAGCTGCAAGGCGTCCTCCCACCCTCCCTCTCTGAGAGTTTCTGGTGGGATGACCCAGTACAGTTGCTTTTCTATTGCACTGTCTTATTGCATCTCCTCACAGCACCTCACAGCACTTACCACAAGCATTATTACATCATTAAACTTTTTGTATCCTTAAACATTCATGAGAGATAAAGGCCTTTCTTTGATCTCATTTATATTATTGTACCAGATGCATTTTCCTTTGTACCAGGAATTGAACTCAGGACCTTGTGTTTGTGCTGCTCAGCTATATCCCCAGCCCAAATGAATTTATATATAATTATTAGAGTGAATAAAAGGGAAGTAGCATATAATTAAATATTAAATACAAACTTGTTGAAAAATCTAAAAATGCTAGAGCTTAAATTTTATTTAGCAGTCTATAGAAAAAAATCAGTATATAGCTGGTGGGCTAGTTTTATTAATGTGTTCTTTTCCTTAAATGAAAGAAGTTATGGCATGTAACTGTTCATGTCCATAAAAACTGGATTGGTGTCATAAATATTCATGAAAAGAAAACAAATTGGTGGTCAATAGGGTTGTTTAATAGTACCAAATAAGCAACACCATATTTGAATTTTCAAAAACTGAATTTAAGGTAGTCTGACAGATAACACTTAGTAGCCCCATCTAGAGAAAACATAGGCTGAAATAATTTTAAAACTACTAAACAATTAAAATAAGATAAACCATTAGATCTATAATGCATTCTGTTTTTCTCAGAATATGAAGTTATTAAGTGTACAACAAAGACACACAAATCTGCAGAAATATAAGATTTCTTTACTAATTATCTACCACTTTCAATAGTCCTAAACCTCATTCTATGGAATCTTTAGCCTCCCAAGTAAATCTAGAATTATACCAAATATTAAGAGTTAATATTAAATGCCTATGTCACTTTCACCCAGAAAATGATTTCTATTGACTGTATAAAGTTTTTTGTTTGTTTATTGATTGGTCTTTTTGAGACGAGGTTTCCCTATGCAGTTCAGGCTGACCTTGAACTCACTTTGTAGCAGAAATTGGCCTGGAACTCACAGTGATCCTCCTGCTTCAGCCTTCTGAATTCTGGAATCAGAGGTGTACAGAACCACAACCAGCTTGACTGTATAATCTATTGAGATATCTGGTTACAGATTCCTAACATTGTTTCCCCAGAAAACCAAATCCATGTGTATAATTTGTCATTTCCTCTCAATTTTACTGGGTGGGAGATGATGTAATTTCTCTTATATGGGAAATTCAAAGTGAAAATAAAAGGAAAAATAAAAGATAAACAGTAGGAAATAATAAGATTTTTCAAATGGGAAAGTGAACAAGGATGGAGGTGAGTAGGAAAGAAAGGGAAAACAATATGGCATTTTTTAGTGTCAGAATTCGAACTCAGGACCTCACACTTTTCAGGCAGGTACTGTGCCATTGACCTATATCCCAGGCCTGTCGGGAAAAGTGATTTTTTAAAAAGGGAGAATTGCAATAGAGCTTCTGCAAATGGGAAGGGATTGAAAGGGTATGGAATCTAAGAGACTGAAGGAGAAAGAACAGAAAAACAATTAAGATGTGAATGTATATGCACAAATGCCCCATGATAAGTGTAATCATTGTATATTCCAAACATATATGAATGAAAGATTTTTAAATAAATAAAAGCACTCTAAAAAGAAAAAAATGAAACTATTTTTGACTCATATTGACTGACGCTACAATATGAAATCCAAAATGTATCAGGATCTAAATGCATCATTTAGATTGATCATTTTGAACTGCCACAGATACCACATGTTCTGTCTCATTGTTCAGAAAGAGAACCATGATCTTAGCATGATACACTTAAAATAGGTGGACTCACAAACGTGGTCAGCGCAGCTTGTTGTAAGTGTACTAAGCCATGCAATAGGCATGTGGCCCTGAATTTTGAGGCTTTGAAGTACGTCTCAAATATTTTGCTCTTGTCTTTCATTTGAAAGTGCAGGAATATAATTAACCCACAAAGAATATTTATCTAGCCTTTTTCATTCAGATCATCACTTTTCCCAATTTTCAGCATCCATCATCCACTATGCATTCTTCCATAAGCTTCTTTTGTTATTAATATCCAATCCTCTGGTCTTTAACCTTGAAGTAACATTTAACTCTTAAAATTGAACTCACAAAACTATTCTAGTCATCAAATATAAAACTCTTACTTGAAATTAATGCACTACCACTATCTTAAACATAGTACACTGTCCAAGTTGATTAGACCTTAATTCAAATGTCCACAATGTTGACATTTAATATCTCCTTGGAATTAAAAACCTTATTAATTTTTTCCGTGTCTATTAATTATAGTACTTAATTGAGAAGAACCAGGTGGAACCAAGACTATTCCCTTTCTTTCATAAATGTGTTACCCCAGAAACACTGCCTCTGTCTCTGTCTCTGTCTCTGTCTCTTCTCTCTGTCTGTCTGTCTGCCTGCTTCCCCACTCTCTCTGTCTGTCTATCTGTCTCTCTCATAAGCACACATGAATATATTGTACAGTGTATATGTAAAAACCATTTTTTTCTGAAGCAATAAAAATGCATATTTTTTCTCATGAAGCCTTAATAGCCAACCATAGGAATTATGTACAAAAACTATGCTGATTTTCAAAACCTAGAAAGCAAAGACACAGGTAGAGAAAACACAAAGGAGAGACTAGATGGGGTCAGATAGTCTATAATGACATGCACAGGTGCTCTCAATACAACATATGTAAAACCTGACACATACCACTAACTTTGACTTTAAGTTATCCCCCTCTTCTTGGGTTGCCTCGCAACATGGAGGCACCCGGAACCAGTACCAAGACAACGTTACCCAAATACGTGAGAAGTAACCATCCACTCACTGTGCAGAAAGGACCTGCCTACGTCTTGTATGTATTCTTACTGAATAGTTCTCCGTCTGCTTGCCAGTCAGTAATGTCTTTTTATGGAAAAGAAATTGCTTTATTATTTTCACTTGACTTTTTGAGGAGAGTATGTGGGCATGACTGAGGTACTGGGGTTAAGTGATTTCATGCACAGAAGGATTGTGCAATAGATCCCAGGGAGAGCTCTCAGTATTAGGTGGGGCAGGGCACGATGATCTAAAATAAACTTACTGTAAATATTTAGTCTTCTTAAATGAAATTCCTATTTTTCTTTTCAATAACCTGTATATAACATGCTTGGGCCTTACTTTAACATTTTTTTTTCAAGTTTAAATATAGTTCTCTCTTCACACCAGTGTGTGCAGTGTATGGACACCTGCATGGGCAGGACCCACAGTGAAGCTATCAGTAAGAAGTTAAGACAAAAAAAATCCATGTGCAAAAACGGAAGCACCACAACACAAAATGGTAACAGCTTCTGTCTCCTCCCTCCAAGCTACTTAATGAGGAATTCACCTCTTTTCTCTCCACTATACAGTGAAGGTCGGTGGATACAACAAACACCAACACTGTATTTAAATTTAAATAGGACCACATAGTATATCTGCATAGGAGTTCACTTTAGGGGCTAGCTCCTGCACCCCATCCCAGCTATCTTGCATTTTAAAAGAAAATTTTGGTATAACTGAGAGTTTTTTGAAGTCTTTGCTGTTCGCATACTATTTTTAATTTGTAACATTTTTCTGTGCACACGAGACTCCATCTCAACTATAGATATAATCTGGGGACACAGAATGACAAACATCTTTAACTTCTCGTTAAAGACCAGGTGGCACTGTTGAGGGATAGATCTTAAGATCCTCAATCTCCAAATACACTGAAACCATGAAGGACTCATGGTTGAACTGCTTGCTAGACCAGCTCCTGTTATGGAATAAGGCTGTTACAAGTTCTTGGAAATGATAAAACCACCAATGAATAGACAGTCAGAGGGCAGCACTGAGGATGCCCGCGAGCTGTGCTGCCTCTGGCTCCGGTGCTGGGCATCAGAGCATAAAATGTTTTCACAAATTTTTAATCATACTGCTCACCCGTGACATGCCTCACAAATATCTGAATATCCTAGTTGTGAATGTTAAATCTCTGAAAGATGTAGCACTGCCTCAGAATTTTTAATATTTGACCATATTAATGGCCTTATATCATCCAGCACAATATAAAAGGTTTAAATAATTCACAAACCAATATGTTCTGGACATAGTCATAACAGAAAATCTCTGCTCCAAATTAAGATCATGTATAAAGACATAGCCTGCTAGATTACGAACTTCTAGATTATAAACTAAAGTTAATGCTCAGGCCAAGGAGATAGCTCAGTGGAAGAGGTGTTTGCCTGGCAAGAGCAAGGTCCTGAGTTCAATCCCTAGTACCACAAAAGATAAATAAATATATAAATAAAGTTGGTACTCACTTGAGTATTTGAAGGACTTTGAGCTCATTAAAAATAAAGCACTTATCTAGGTGTCAAGAATACATAGGATGCACAGACATTAAACTTTAAATGGTTAGATTGTCTAAATAGCACATCATTTAATTAGATGAGTCTTCCCATTTTATGTAGTCCTTGATTATATTTCATAGCCAACCATAAGTTTCAACTAAAGAATTTCTGTAGGAGATTATCCACTAGTTCAGATTTTTGTGTACTAACAGAAATAGCCTTTTAAAAACATGTCCTTCATGTCATTGTTTACTATGGGAAGCAGATTGCTTTATCTTCTTCAATTTATTGTGAAGAATTCAAAAATGAGTTGGTATGCAATGTTACAAACCTGACTAAATTTTACTTGGAAATGTTTGTAAAGAAAATATGAAGATATTTTTCTGCTTCTGTAATAGATTGGAGCACTTCCATCCATTTCCATATTGGAAAACACTAGCTGAGCCCACAGACAGAGTAGTGTTTCATCATTCAAGACTGCAAAACAGTTTGAGGTCAAGAGGAGACAGAAGAAGGGCTACGTCAGGTGAAAGAAGTGTCTATTTGCAAGCCAGTCAGCGTGCTGCTGGGGAGGGCGAGTCGAGGAGAACATAAGCTTTCTCAAAAGAACACTACGCTCAGGAGTAAGGAGATTGCCAGAAGGGACTTTCCCTCTGCGTGGAGCAATTCCAAGTCTCAAGAACTTACTCTTTAATCAAACTCTAGATTAAATGATCATATCTATGTTTGTAGATGTTTGAACTAATTAGATTACCAACTCTCACATAACAATGGGGTTGGCCCCAGGATTCCTTAGCTCTATAGAGGGATTCTTTTAACTTACTTTGCAAGGTTCAGGGTAAGAAAAAGATCTCTGCATATAAATATATGTAATATTATGTGACTAATGTGCAGACCATGCACCATAGCTGCTCAGATGAAAGCACTGCTAGTTGTTTATTTTAGGGAGCACACAGTGGAAGTATTTCATATTAAAGCTATTAAATAGGCAATGAACCCTTTGATTAAAGCAAGATAAATAAGAGTTAAAGTAGCCTACTTGAAAACTAAACAAAAATACAAACTAGTCTTTTACAATGCACTTGGCTTAAAGCAAACTGATAAATATTTAATCACCTACCCATAAGTAAGTTCAGCTCTTTTCAGACAGAAAACTTACAGAGGTTTGCATGCCTTTACCATTAGCTGTGGACCAGGGCTTCCATTTGCAGGCTGTACTAATAGGGAGCTGAAGCACAGAATGACTTGCTAGGAGCTCGGCAGCAAGCCAGGCTCTGGGTGTGCACCACCTCTGAAGGTGCGTGGCTTCTCTGCTAGATGCCATTGCTGAGATATGTCACAGGCATCCGTTGGTTGTTGTTTTATTCCTAGCAGTTAGAATAAAAGGGTTCCCCACTACACCATAAATAATCAATAATTAAAATAATTGTTTCTTTGAAGGGCCAATAAAAGAAGTAAGAAGAGAATAATTATTTTTTCCTGAAAGAAAATAGGCTGAGAACCTGAAAAGCAGAAAAAGTTAATAGTATATTGTTTAGTATGAAGGGATAATAAATACTGCCCTGAAATAAAGCTGTACATGAGTGATACCCTGGCCTGTACTATGGCTTTGTGTTTGGCTTTAATAGTGCCCGGATAAGGAGCTAGAAAGCATTGTAATGCTATCTGTCCATCTGTCTGTCTGTCTTTCTGTCTGCTGTGTTCTGAACATATGTGTGTTCCCATCCACAAAGATTTTAACATTAAAATCTCATCCCTACTGTGACAGTATTGGGAGGTGGGGTTCTGGAAGGTGATGAGATTTTGAGGGGGGTGACCTCAGGAATGGGACTCAGGTCTTTATAAAATCAAATCGAGAGTTTCCTGTTCCCCTCTGCCCTGTAGGGTGCTGCATGGAGGTGACTCTTAGGAACAAGGAAGTACACCTGAGAGCCCCACTTAATGTGAACACTGTTCGCCCTAAACTGAGGCACAAGGAATATCAGCAAGTATAAAAAAGGGCATGGGGAGCAGGAGGGGGGAGAATGGGAAGAGGAAGGAGATTAATGGAAAAGCAGAAAGAAAATGTAGTATGCAACATTTCTCAAGAAGATTGCAAACTACGTGAATTGGAAACATGTACTGACAAAAACAAGACAGATTTAAAAAGAAAGCAAGCAGGTCCTTGCCAGTGAGCCTGCCACTGCCTGAGCTTTAGACATCCAAGCCTCTAGGGCTGGGAGCAAAGAGCTGTGTGCCGTCTGAGAGCCAGGAAAGCAATGGGCCTTATGATCGCAACTGAGTGGGGGAGAGAATAGTCATATGCCTTCCACTCAGCTAATTATCCACCTAAGTGATTGTACAAATAAGTATGAATAAGGCCTGGTGGAAAGCAAGACAAAATGGTACAATTTATGAGTGCGTCAAATGTGCCGGACCCTTTGCCTGAATGATCTCTAATCTTAGGATGACCACACAAGGCCGAGAACTCCAGGCCCTGGGGACAGAGTTCAGGCCTTCTCCTAGCCCCGCTGGACAATGTGTTCCAAAGACTCCCACGTACATTTAATGCTCTATGCTGGCGAAGCTGCCAGTGTTACAAATGGGATCTTGTAAATTGGTGTTTTATAAATTAAACACATATGAGGAGCATACGTAGTTTTACTTAAAAGAAATTATCTCGGGGCCAGGGATAAGGTGCAGTGGAATAAGCACTTCCCTAGCAAGTGCAAGGGCCTGAGTTCAATTCCTAGTTCTGCCAAGAAAAGAAAATTTATCTCACCTGATCCTGTCACTTCTCTGCATTTCTCTGTTGTGACTGTACATAATACACATGTTTATATTTCATGTGTATGCACAGACATGTAAGTAAGCTTATCACTTAAAATGTTACCAGTATTAGGAGCAGGGAACAAACCCATGGTCTTCTCACTGAGCTGCATCTCTAACTTGTTTTGTTTGTTTTTGAGACAGAGCTGCATTGTATCGCCCAGACTGGGCTTGAACTTCTGCTCCTTCCACTTTGGCCTCCTGGAAGGCTCGGCAAGCAGGTGTACACAGCACATCTGACTGGGGAAACTTGTGCTACCAGTTCTGCCATTAGAAAGTCGAAGGAAGAAGCCTCACTAGCAGTCACTTTAAAAAGTATTTTAAAAATTAAAATGAATGTTTGCATTTAATTATCACAGAATTAGAGAAGCGAGCACCAATCGTAACTATAGCATCTCTAAGAAACCATATTTTGGTCAACTGATATTTGAATATCACCATTACCATTTTTAATAAAATATTTATTAAGATGAATAATATTTTACTGTTCTAGAAATAATCTATTCCTTATTTTTCACTGAATTTTCTAAAAAGTTAGAATTGAATTGATTCTAATAGATTTGTTTAATTAATAATTTTGCCTGAGGAAATCTTGGCATTTTCTAAATTAACTGCTTCTGTTTTGATTTATTTGGCTCAAATCTGATGAAATTTAATCTGCAGCATTCATAGAAAATAAAAATAAAGTAAATTACTCCCAGGAGTACAACTCCAAAGACTTAAAGCATAAAAAGATTTCTAAGTATAAATTCTATGAACTTGTTAGAAGCCCAGTGTCTTGGTTACTTCTGTCATAATTATGACAGAATACCTGACTCCTCTTGGTTAAAGAAGAAGTTTCCATTGGCTTATGTTCCAGAAGTTTCTGACTTTGTGCACCTGGCAGCATGGCAGAGGGATCTGGAGGAGCAAGCAGCTCACATCATGTTGGCTGGGAAGCAGGAGAAGGGAGGAGCCAGCCAGGAGATGCAGCCTCTAGGTCACACCCTGAGCCCGCTCTTCCTGGCCAGACCTCACCTCCTAACAACTGGACTCTGTTGTCCATCTAGGAGGTGGATGGATGAATCCGCTCATGGCTCTAGCACCCCCATGATTCAACCAACTGCCAAAGCCACACCCCTAGTGCACGAGAGTTTGGGGGACACTTTGTAGTTAACCTCTGACCTGAGCTACATTCTCCATAGGCCTCCCTGATCCCATGACTTCTCTGCTGTCACTGCCCGAGTTCCTGTCTTATACTGGCCTAGAAGGATTTGGGCAACGCATAAAACTAAAACACTCTTAGTAAGACATTTGCCTGTACAGATATTTTTATCTTGAGGTTTTGTTTATGCCTAAGAACACACTGGACACATTAAAATATTATTCACCCAGATTCTCATGTTCTTTTCTAGTGTGTTGGTTTGGCATGAACACGGTCACTCTAGTTTAAATGGACATTTTCACTTATTTCTATCAAATGTAGTGGTCATTTCCTCCCAAAATCTTCCACTTGGGCCTCTGTATGGTACTATCAAGATTTTAGGTACAAGCAAAATTTTAGGTGCTAATCACCCTGCTGGGAGCTTAACACTAGTCTCCCAAATCAAAAAGCCATAAGCACAGTTAAACCAAGCTGTGGCTTATGCTCAGGGAAATTTGAGCCTGATTCTTTGGCCCTGTCTTAAAAAGACAAAAATATATTGATATAGTCTGAAAAGCTGGTTTTAAGTTCCATTTGATAACATCCTTCTGAGAAACGAGGGGCCTGCAAATATTTGGTGAGTTCTATAGTTGGTGTTATGTCTGAGGGTTGTAGTTTGGGTTTTTTCAAGGGGAACACTGTTTCATAATAATAATTTTTAAAAGATTATTTATAACAGCCACTCGAAGAATCATATAAAAAAGCACAGGAAATCTGTCTACACACAAAAGACTGAAGAATCTGGCTGAGGGTCTGGATCGTAAGTTCCTGCATGAGTCCAGCTGAAAACCTAGAGCTCATAACAGTGCCTCCTACAAGTCCAGCTGGAGGCCTAGAGCCTATGACAATGCCTTATAGATGATTCACAGATCTACACTGGGAAAGCCCAAAGGTCAGTGGTGGAAGTTAGGAAGGCTGGGCCAGCAGGGTGAAGGATATGTGTTAGTAGCCTGCAGGTCCTGGACTGGAGCAATGGTCAAGGTAAGAACCAGAGCTCTCCGAAAGATTCCACAGTCACCCTCAGCAGTAGTGAGGTCCTGAGCACTTCTGAGGATGAGGAAAGCTGAATTCCCATCAGGAAAGCCATCAGGATCACCATGGGGATCAGGATTCTTTT
Source organism: Ctenomys sociabilis (assembly GCA_004027165.1). Lineage (NCBI taxonomy): Eukaryota > Metazoa > Chordata > Mammalia > Rodentia > Ctenomyidae > Ctenomys > Ctenomys sociabilis. Next base: position 74,927 of record PVKA01000178.1, read on the forward strand.
CTGTCTTCCCTGTAACTCAGACTGAACTGCACCAGGGACTCAAGACCTACAGGGGAGATTTAGCCACAGTTGAATGAAGGCACAATCTCCTCAGCTCCTATAATGAAGTTAGCAGGCCACACACCAGGTGGTAGTTTTTTCCATTGTTTTTCTTCAACTCAGGAAAGAAAGTTCTTCTACAAAACATTTTGAGGAACTGTAACAGTAGAACACTTTGTAGGTTACAGTCTCCTTTTACTCAGAAGGTGGTGACTTTTGAGAATAAGAGTTGACAGCATTCCCAGTATAAGAAAGGGTAATCCTGCAGTAGCTTGAAGAACATAGTCATACTACCTAGAAGGACATCTAGCTTGTCTTCAGATCTGAGTTATAGCTCCTCTCTCCAACTCAAACACCTAACACCCCCCCCCACACACACACAGGCACAGTAACTTATTGATCCCTTAAATATTTGTAGTTATACATAGGTGTTTCAATATATTTCAGTATTGACACCATGATAGTTTTATGATTGTGTTAACCTTAAGCAGTTGTAAAGCCTTCATATTGATGCAGCCCAGGTGCTTAGAAATAAGTCATACTTATTTACTCTTTTGTGTGTGTGTGTGTGTGTGTGTGTGTCTGTGTGTGTGTTTGTTTAGGGAAGGATCTACAGTGTGTTCAGAGTTTCACTACTAGATCCAACTCGTAGTGATCCACCTATTTACAGCCTCCTAAATGCTGGAATCACAGTCACGTGCCACCACGCCCAGTCTCCATTGCCATCTCAGAGCACCCTGGGGGTGGGGCAGGCACAGCAGGCCTGGAGAATGAATCCCTGGCCGCTACACCTGCTTGTAGGTGCTCTAATCCACTGAGTTATTTGGCTGGCCCTTACTCTTATTTTAATTTGAGTTTTATCCTTTCAGGGTAGCACCACAGGTCTTTGTGGTACCTAAGGTGACTGCAAAATCCTAAAGCCATTGGTCAGTACGAAGTAGCCCACTACAAAGGACCTGTGGAGATTTCCAAATGTCTGTAGGGATTTCTCTACCAGTCTTTGTCATTTTGCAGTTTAAGAGCAGTGTGTTCAGAGAGTGTTCCAACAAGATGCTCTGTCATCTGTTTCAGGCAGTGCATTTCATGGAGCCAATGAACACACTGACTTATTTTTGTAAGGTGCGCTAAGTAATTATTAAAAGCTAAAGACAAGATATCCTGTCTGCTTCTTGTACTACGGATAACCACCAGGAAGATAACAATGTAAAAAGCATTAATTATTGAAATTGTACTATAAATCAGCTTTAAAAAAAAGGTATACAGCTACATTTCTTAATTCAGTGAATAGAGGGATCTTCTCTAATAGTGTTTGTGAATAGAATATCTTGTCTGCACCTTGTAGAACAAATAACCACTAAGAAAACAGTATGCAATGTATTAATTATTGAATCTGTTCAACTAATATGATTTGAAACTGTCTCATTGCTATTTGCTCTTCAATAAAGTTATGGGGAAGAAAATAAGGAGAAATTGAAATTAAAAAAAAAAAAGCTGAAGAGCTGAACCTGGGTTTTAATTTCAAGGCCAAGCTTCTTCTTTAAACTGAGATTAGCTCTTATCTTCTTCAGGCAATTACTACAAACCTCACCACCACCTTACAAAGATTTTAGGACAAAGTTTAACAATGTAATTTTATTGGAGAATTTATGGGAAAATATGTTCTCTCAAACTCTGATCTCAGAATTGGAAAATGGTAGTACCCTCCACAAAAATAAATTTGAAGATGTCTAAAACATTTATAATGAACTGTCATCCTTCATCTGAGTAATCATACATTTAAAAAAAATTTATTAGTAGTACATGTTTGCAGTTCATAATAGCTACATTTATCTTGGGGAGCTGGTATAGATACATAACACATCTTACCTCTTATTTTTTTCCTCTTTTGTCCATCCCCCTCCTTCAGTCCCTGTGTCCCCTTCCCCTTTGCAAAATCTCTCTCTCTCTCTCTCTCTCTCTCTCTCTCTCTCTGTTTCCCAACATCTATCTTTTATTTTTCCCTTTTTTGTATTTTAGTTTTGTCATACAAGATGATATCATTTAAGAATCTGCTTTAAAGCACAGAAACATAAAAAAAAAAAAAAAAAAAGGACATACACAGAACAAGAGATCGAAAGGTTACTTGTAGTATAAAATTACTCTCAAAACAAAAGCCAAGTCTATTATTTGAATATTCTATTTTTAGACATTGCCAAAATCCAAAGTGACCTTGGAGTGGTGGTACACACCTATAATCCCAACACTATGGGGGATTAAGACAAAAGGACTACAATCATGAGCACAGCCTGAGCAACTTGTCAAATTAGAAAGATCCTGTCTCAAAAAAATAAAGATTAAAAGTGGGCTTGGGGTACAGCTCAGTGCAGCAGTCCTTGTGTCAATTTATAGTACTCAAAGCAAAAAGCAAAAGGATGCCCAACAATTAAAGAGAACTGAAAACAGGTGGAAAGATAGAGATGAAGTCTTCCGCATAAAAACATGACTATCTATTTGACTGTAGGACTACATAAAGATTTTATACCAAGAAGGAAAAAAATTGCAAAGAGTCACATGATACTACAGATGCAGACTTGATATCCTGTCCAAACACTATTAGTACAAATTTTTCTTCTCATTGAATTAAGAGAAAGTAGCTGTATATCTATCCTATTTTTATATACAGATACAGACTGGTTCTTGACTTAATTCCCCCTTTTTTATTTAGTTTTGTCAGAGATGGGTATTCCATTGCCAATTAAATGTATATTAATTATTATAACTGTCCTACTAACCTTTTTTTGAAATTGTCTCACTGTTATTTGTTTCTCAATAAAATTAATAAAAAAAAAGTCACATGAAACAAATTAGAGTTGATTAGAGTTGGTGGCTTAACTGTAAAGAATTTTTTTGATACAAGGTTTTTAAAGTGGAAAATTTACCTATGCATGTATACCTAGTAAGAGATCTTAGAAAGGTAAAATAATAGGAAAGCTATTCCTGCGGCTCTACTGTGTGGGGCTGTGCATTATTATTAACCTGACAGTACAATTACATACAGAGAAACAGCCTGATAGAGCAAACGAGCTACTGGGAGTTGAAGCTTCCATTTGAATGAGAAAAGAGGTACAAATATGAAAAGAAGGTGGCAAAATAAGAGCTGGGCCATACCACATGCGCAAGTCGCAAGGAGCTCTTGGTGGATTTTCAACATTAAAAAGATGCCTATTTTCCACATGGTCCACTGAGAAGGCTGGCAGTAGGGAAAGTTCTGCAGGCCCGGGCAGGGGTCTGAACCTCATCTCCCTCCTGGCCGGCCCCAGTCTGCTCAGGGAAACCTGTGCTTAGATGCCAAGGGAGGAAACACCCAGGACAGTTCTGTAATGGATCAGAAATCACAGAAGTCAGCAAAGAACGTTGGTTGAAAGAAACAAAATGCCCAAGTTAAAGATAATCTTCCCCAGGCAGAGGAGTGACAATTTCAGCATTAAAAAGAATACAAGCTATAGTGATTTGAAACACAATAAATACAGTTTAGAAATTCATGAATTCACAAATATATAAAAGGAAAATTAGTCACCACGAAAGAATACAAGTGAGTGAGACCACTATTTCTACAAGCTTGGAAATAAAAGAAAAGGAATCAGGCATCCAATCTACTTTCCTGTCTGAACAGCCACTGAGAATGACTAGTCAATATGTACAGCTATTATATATGTGAATATAATGAAACGTATAGAAATTTTCATATTAAATCTATCCTCTTCTAAAACTTTTCCCCATGTTCTCACCTCTATATTTGCCTCAATTTCCAACAGACCATCTATTCCTGTCCCAACATCAAAGGCCAGAATTTTGCCATCAGCAAATGAACAATTTAAAATTGAATGGTGGTTTGAGGTGTTAGGCTGGTACCAGCACTGTAAACCTTGACTAATCCATATTTTAAAAGAGTGCCCTTCAAAAAAGTCCAGGAAACTATCACTTTCTTTGCAATCTGCACAGGCAGCCTTCTGACCCACTTTTCCTCCTAGAGACCCATTTTTATTTGGTACCACACACGATGCACATAAATCTAAAAGGAATGAGGTGACCTCTGAAGAGAGGTTTTAAAGAGCCATGCTTACAAGACAGTATCGAATGAATAAAAAGCAATGCCATATGAATTCGTAACACAACCACCTATCTTAGACCTACCAACTAATTAATTTGTATAAGATCTACTCAGAAGAGAAATAAATGCATGATTTCAAGTAAGCTGAACTATTCATGAGTCCTTTTTTTTTTTTTATTCTGACTCAGTGCAGTCAATGACTACCATGATAAACACATGCAACTTCTGTGATTTGTAACATGAACACAGTAGTGAGTATTCCCCACAGGAAAGCTAAGGAATGGAATAAAATTTATCTAAACCATGAGGTTTACTAATTAAAGGACTGCTAAGATTAAGCCGCTGCATTAGATGGAAACCCAAAAAATACTGAGAAATCTCTACCTGCAAAAAAAAAAAAAAAAAAAAAATTAAAGAAAAAAGAAAGAAGTATTCTGCATCCATTCTCATGTCTGCAAAGAAACCTTGTTTCTTCCACACAAAAATGCCTTTCAGTGTGAGCAATGTGCCATTTCAGTGCTACACCATTTATGAGCTACAGCTCCTCTCCTTAGAGAAGGTTGAGAGATAGCAATGCTTTAAAAGAGAAAAGGAGAAGCTTAGAGGAAAGGGGAGTGGCTGGGCAGCTCTCATCTGGGTGCACTTCTCCACAGACCCTCCTCCAGAGTCAGAACGAGCAGGCTGTTCAGGAGGAAGCTTCCAGACCTCTGTGATGACTGAGGCCTCAGTTCAGGTGGCTGTGTGCCGTGGCTGCCGCACCATGACCACATGAGTAGCACGGCCTGAAGAGAATTTGCAGTAGTGCTACCATGTAAGACCAGTGTAGAAGGACATGAACATGCAGTGGCTGACTTATGTCCAGATCACGGGAGAATGAAAGTGACTGAAGGATGGGAGAGAATAGAATTGCAAGAATAGCTCCACTCTGTACAGTATGAGTTTGTAGGCATCTGTTTTGGTTATTCAGTGTATAGGCCCTGAGGATTAAAATGGTAAAAACAGGGCCAAGTTTGTCTTAACTTTATGTTAGGTACACATTAAGTAACTACCATTGCTAGCATTTAGATTATGTTCGTAATTTGCCTTGCTCCAGTCAAAATCCATGAAGTTTTATTAACTACACTGAAAATATAGCCATTTTTCCTTATCTCTACATGTGCTCAACTCAGGTCCTCGCTATTTCATGCCTGGCCCACTGCAGTGCTTCATATTTGCTGATCTAATCTTCTCCTCCTTCCTGTCTCGCCCTTTAAAGCATCAGTCATTAGCTGATTCTTTCAAACTAAGTTTGGATATAGTTGCTATCCTGGTTAGAGTCCACCAGTAAATTTTCTTCCAACAGAATGAGCTCTAGAGCAGTCCTCATGGCTTTTCCACCTCCTCTCTACCCTGCCACACCTTTCTCTACCACAACGGTGCTCTAAGCTGGGACTGCTCGTGCATCCAGAATGTTCCCATTTCTTCAAATACATTGATTCTTTCAGTCACCAGAAAAAGTTCACATAAATTTACTGAAAGTTCAAAGTCAGGAATATGTGAATGACCCCCTCGAAAAAGTTCAATCTCATCACTGACCAGAAAAACGAACAAAATAATAATGCATCAGTTTTATTTATAAACTTCACAGAAGTTAAATTTTATAATAAACTCAATATATATTGGCATAATCTTAAAATCAATTTGCAAGGAGTAGTAGATTTAGGCAGGTATGAGACCAACTTAAAATTGGCAAATCCACAAAAGCCACATATACATACAGTAAGTTGATTGTGGACACATAATACTTACACATTTTTAACTGAAAGGAAATTAGCAAGCCTGTGATTGGATTTAGTCCTAAGATAGCCAGAAGAGGAATAGGATTTAGGAAATAAACAAAGGATCTAATTTCCTTAGTAAGATAAAGAAAACATGACACATTTTTGAGCTGTTCTAAGCAATAGGAATGTGGGAACATATTTGTATTCTTTTTTTTCTGAATCTTGCCCTATTCTCAGTATAACAAAACTAATATACAAACAAGATACTGTTTCTGCTCCCAAAGAACAGTGTAACAAGGACATCAAGCAACCCCTTGAGTAGTGTGTGACTAATATTATGGTATAGACATGAGCTGTGGGACTTGCATGTGGGCACAGAGGGGTTGGGCACTGTGAACATTTAGGGAATGTAGGCCCTATGCCACAGCAGTAAGAAATAACGAGAAGAAAAAAGTGTCAGTGATCCAGGAGCTGGGCGAAATGTCTGTGTCAAAAGAGATAGAACTGCGAAGCCAGCGAGAACAAACATGGTGTTTTGGGGGCAGTGGAAGTCAGTTGTAAAGCCTCAGGTTCAAATGTTGCATGGGTGAGTAGGGAACGTTAAAGTTAAGAGAATCTAGCAAGGCGAGAGAGCCTGAAAGGAAACACAGTCAACATTCAGGAGTTTGAACCTCATGGGACGCAAGCAAAGGCTTTTAAGTAGAGTGTCTGACCAGGCGCAGACTCTTGAGAGACCCCAGCAGAGACTGACCTGCTAGTTGAAAAAATGGCTGCTAAACTGGAGGAGAAACAGCAGAGCATAGGGAATCAGGAGGTGCTCCACGGGTAAGACCGCTTATCTGGGGCTTTATGGGACAGGAAGTACAGGAAGCTGCCTCGCGGCTTCTGATGGAGGCATCTGGACCAGCAGAACAAATGTCATCACATCAGGAAACACGGAAGCAGCCAGGTCATTTAGCTGGGCCCTAGTGACAATCATAATTATTACCCAGAAGATGAATACTATGCCTTTTGGAACATTATCTTACATTGATTTAAAAACAAATTAAATAAAAACTATTATATTTATCCAATGATTGGTATTCTGGGTTTATTTTCATTTTATTAGTATTGATCAAAGGACAATCATGAGACATGCACATTAATATAAAATTTAGTTTTGTTGTCAAATGTGGTTCTCAAGAAGCAAGAAAAAAATCAAAATATCCTTTGCAAATTTCTAAAAGAGATACACAGTTCACTAAGTAGAGAAAATATTAGAATAACAATCATGATTTTTTCAGCTGGAAGAAATACTTTTATATGAAAGTCTCGTTATCTGTCTGGCACCATGGAAAAATAAGCTTATTTATTTATAGATGTGAAATTCCTTTAGCAGATATGTAGACAGTTTAATAAACATAAGTTTCCTCAACTTAACCTAATGTGACCCATTATTCCATGAGAAATGTCCTTCGAAAATGGAACAGTACTTCTTTTGCACAGAGAAAATTTAATCCTAAAGAAAACATCTTGTGTTCCCCTTTGCTTGGAGCGAGTGTTCTCATCTGTGCTGTATGACAACTTAATCTGCTTGTTCTGGGAACTTCAACATGGAAGTCTAGAGCAGCGGCGGTGACCCTACGGCAGGTGCTCCTCGACGGGCTGTTACCAGCACCGAGAGCAGTACAAGGCTTGCCTTCACCGATGGAGAGACTACTGGGTTACTACAAAGAGACTTTCACACTGAAGGAGCGCTGTCACTTCAAGAGTTATAACGAGGGAAGGGTTGATACACGCTCGTTAGTATGTGCAATATAAAGGTAAAATAATTACTTTCATTGCCCTAGAAGGTTCACTAGGAGGTAACACTAGAAACCTTCATTGGTGAAAATTTGTCAGTTGCTTTTCTTACGGCAGCTCCTCCCTTGTTTCTCGCCACCATGGTAGTGGTTTATTTGCATTTGGTGGGCCTCCATTTCTCGGGCCCAGACATGATTCCCAAATACAGTATCTTTCTTCTTTACTGCTCATCCTACAATTCTGAAATCAACTATATTAGTCGTTTTGCAAACCGTGACTAATCTGTTTTCTCTGATAATCTCAACAAACTTTTGTTGTTGTTTCTAGTGAATTTCACATCCAGAATAAGAGCCTCACAGCCGCAAGGGACTTTTAACAGAAAGCTATGTGAACGCTTAGGCCTAAAGCTATGTGAACGCTTAGGCCTTTCAGTGATTCTGTCCAGAGTCTGTGTGCTGGCAAAAGTCCTTCTCATGCGCACCTCAGGGGCCCTCTCACACTGCGCGTGCGCTGTCTCTCAGGCGAGCATATTCCGTTGGCTCTAGACACTGTGCTATGTGGGTAGAGGTGGTAGCCACTTTCCTGGCCAAAGCGTGGAAGAGATACATGAGACGCTGTAACTCTCCTTCACTCAGCGTAGCCAGTAGTCTAGGCGCAGAGCAACGTTAGCTGCAGTTATAACAGGGCCACAAAGGCTGCAGCTTTCTCCACTTCCCCCATAAACCAAGCTGGACAGGCAGTGTGAGAACTTAAATTCTGTTGCATTAAGCAGTCAAGAGTTGGGGGGATTATTTACAATTACAGGATAATCTTGACTAATACAAAGCAATAGATTAAATCCCCAAGAACAAGTATGTTGTATCTCCAAAACTTTAACACAACAGTGGCAAAACCTGTCCATCAAAAAAAAAAAAAAAAAAAAAAAAAATCCTCAGCTTCTTCCAAATGGTATATATGTAAATTTCTAAAACAGACTTTTCTGGCTTTTTTTTTTTTTAAATGTACTTGGTACAGCATCTCATGATGCAGCCTGGACTCATTGTGATCCTCCTGTTTTCAGCCTCCCCAGCACTGGGATTACAGACATGCGCCACCATGCCCAGACTCTGGCTGGCTCGGCGTGCCCTGGGTCCAGGCCAGTTTGGCCTGTGATGCCGGGGATCGAACCCCAATCCTATGCTTGCCTGAGAAGGTGCTTAGTCTGCTGAGCTATTTTACTAGCTCTCTGGCTATTGCTGACAGTGATTTGAAAACTACTTAATAATATGTAGCACGCATTCTTAAAGATCTTAAACTCATGCAGTGGCCTGTGGTCTTGCTTGGCTTTGCAGTAAAGAATGAGATTAGATAGATCGCTTCTTCCACATAGTTACTCCTTGTGTACCTCGTTGTGCCAGGCACCATTTATAGACTCAATAAGCAGATACAATCAGTCTCACTTTTTACATGGCTCTTCATCACATGGTATGGATATTAACAAAACAATAATAACAAAAATATGAAACACTGCACTAGTCTTAGGGCTGTGTGCCATATTCCCAGTTTTTACTTCATGGGTACATAAAATGTAACACTAATGTCTTGGCCCAGTAGGGGGTGAGTGGGGCATTTGAGTAATTCTGGCTCATGCACTGTCAGAAAATTGACACATTCAGGGTCCTTGGCAAGCACTTAATTGTTCTGGGCTCTCTCTGAGCTTCTGTCATTGACACCAACAACACTGAAAGAGTGACTGCCCATTATTTTAGTTATCAATAACTATGATTAATAGAGCCCCTTGCAGCCTATGATGAACACGGAATGCAACAGACAAAAAATTTTATTACTCACAAGCACTAAGATTTTGGAGTTGTTCATTTTTGCAGCATGGCCTTGCCCACCCACAGTAATAAAGAATTTCTCCTTCTTGTGTTCACGGTAGTAATTCCTTAATGTTTTAAACTCACTGTGATTTAGTCAAGAATGTTAAAAATTGATCACTTCACTATAAAGATGTTTTATGAAATCACCCAAAGAAGTTAGAGTCATGATTAAAACTGGAGCAAGACCATGTAGAAGCGATCCCAGCTTTTCTAGACTTTGAACACTTTTATGGCAGTGCATCATTCTCCCCTGCTTGAGCACTGAGCTTGGTACTTTCCACCAACAGAGCCTGCTGTCTGCAGATACTATCAGTGCTGCACATCAGGCAGGAGGCAGCAGGCTTCCTAATGTGCTCCTTCTTGCATGTTTTGAGTAAGTTAACCTCCCAAGAGATCCTTGCATTTCAAGGAATCTTTTTAACATTTCTTTAGCATTCATTCCCTCTAGAATTTCATTTCTGGCATTTCATTCTGTCTTTTATGCACTTCCTCTTCAAGGTCAAACCAGGTGGAGGCTCCTCTTGTGAGATTACTTCAAAGGAAAATAAAAGCAACCCATGATTTTCCTTAATTAATTTTCAATATGGAAAGTGCATTGACACTTACTGATTATGTGCAGTTGCAAATACCTAGGTATGCCTGCAGGATCCCAAGAAGAGGAATTGGGAAACAAGCCAATGGCTTATTTATATCCTCCTTTTTTACTTTTGTCAGAGATGGGCATTCCATTGCCACTCAAATATTGTAGGTGCATGAATTCAGCAAACTAGTCCACTATAGTCCAGTAGTTCGTAATAGTAAGGGGTCATCCACAGGACTGGCAATGTTGACTTGAGCCTTTTATGGTTCAGCATATCAATATGGCTTTACTTTTTACACTTCATTTTCATACTTTTCTACAGATGGTTATGACCAAGATAAAGCAAGACCTATATAACAAGAAATGTATCTTTTATATCTGATAAGGTCAGTCAAATCCCCCCTCAAGATTTATCTTGAAACCCTGTACCACAGTTTTTAGATCCTTTGTCAATGTCAACCATGTGGATGAGTCACGGCCACTGCTTATCCAATTTACTTTCTATGAAAGCCCGACAAAATGTTTTCTCTCCATGTGACTCTTCTTAGGCACACTCTATGTCATCAATTACTTTCCTCTGTGGTCCCATAATCTCCTTGATCAGAAAATCTGGGAAACAAATAAGTTACATGATGTTACAGTACAGGTTCTCCTATATCCTGAGTCCTCACTGACCTTGAAAGGCTAGGGCCAAAATGTTGGCAGTCTTTGAAACCCTTCTTTTTCTCTAAATTTTGGTGTGCAAACTATAGTTTTTAACCATCCAGAAGATAAACATAATGATATCATTATCCTATAATGTTGGCAGTTGAGCTTAACCTCACTATCTCACTGAATATGAAACACCATAGACCTATTTTCCATCAATCATTGATATGCTAAACTTTAAATCCCTACAGAATGTGAAAAAAGAAATAGAAATTTAAAAATAATAGTAAAAACTAGAAATAACCAATTACAAATGTCTGCTTTTCCTTTACAATAGCAGAGGTCTATAGTTACAAGAGACCACATAACTTGCAATATTTAAAATATTTATTATTTGGCCCTTTACAGAGTAACACTTCAGACCTCACTATTCACCTCATTTACTTACCATAATTATTTAATCCTTAAATAATAACTTTTTATTGCATGATCTCAGAATGTCTCTTCACAAAGACATTTTGAGATCATTAAGGACTCTTTGCTGCCTCTAGAGTAACCAGAAGAGAGGCTCTGTTTTTCCTAAGGTATGTTGGTTTGTCTTCTTCAAAATATACCTGTTTTCTCCCCAACTCCATTTCACCACCCCTACCTGCTGCTGTTTCCAGAGTGACTTCTGCAGAACAATGTCTCCTGACTAGCCTACGCCTCATAAACAAAACTCTTCGACTGCACACTACCAAGAGCTCCACTTCTCACTGTCTCTCCCGTCAGCTGCACTTCTGATAGCTGGACTACCTCATTAAGGTCTATCTCTCTGATTGACTATAGAGCACTAAGGACTGAAGCACATCTGCTTTTGTTGAGTATCAGGGTGCTCAGGAAAAAAATGTATTGAAAAGCATAATTGGAATTTTGGTCTATATTTGATTACCTAATATTTGATGATTAAATTATTCATAAACAGTGTCAATAATTCATTCCAAATATGCCTTCATAATTTTCCTCAGATCTTACTTGGACTCTCCAAACTGGTCAAAGGTCTTAGAGAGAAGCAATGAAACTGGTTAGTGAATGAGGATCTGCACTAGCTACGTGCTAATTTTAGTGTAGGTTTAATATAATAATAATAACCTCTAATAATAACCTCCAAACTTATCTTGTCTTAAAGGATAAGTGATGAAATGACTTTTCTACAGGTTTCTTTTTTCCTGATTTTGATTTTTAAAATTAATTATTTTGTATATATTTTTTAAAGAATATGAATAGGGATAGCAAAAACATTAGAAACAACAAAAAATTTCACCGAACAAAATAATAGGAATTCAACAATGGTTTCTATATTGCATGGTGTTAACTTCAAATTAGTTGTTCAGGCTACCAGATACAAACATGCAAGATTCATTTAAAGAAAAACAAAGAGTTGGAAGAAATTCAAAGGAAAAGGTAAAAAAGAATACAAAGTTTTATTATTTTTTTTTATTTTGTGGAACTGAATATTAAACTCAGGTCCCTTTGCTTGCCATGGAAGTGCTTTATTCTAATGAGCCATCTCTCCGGCCCTAAAAACAAACAAACAAAAAAATTAAACATTAACTGCTCCTTTCAAAAGAAATCAACAGTACAATTATGCAAACTATTGTGCATATCTCTTCTTTTATTTGTCCTTTTCCTCATCTCAATTTTTCCTTCTTGATATACTTTTTATCTCAGTGTTGTTTTAATTTTCATTTATTGAATGACCAAAGATGTTAATTTTTTCATGCATTTATTTGCTCTTTGTGTTTCTTCATCTGATAAGCGTCTATTCATTTCAGATGCCAATTTTGGACTGGATGTTCTGCGGATCTGATTATTACTGTTATCATTATTATTATTATTATTATTTTAATTCTTTAAATATTCTTGATTTTAGTTCTTTGAAGGATAGGTTGCAAAGAAAAAGTTCCCATTCTTTGAGTTGTCTCTTCACTCTGTTGGTGGTTTTGTTTGCTGTGCAAAAGCTTTTTAACCAGATGAGATCCCTGCTTTTGACTCAGTAAAATTTCCCGTATGCCTGGGGTTTTGCCCATAAAACGTTGGCCTGCATCAACATCCTCAAAAATTGTAGCAATTTTATTTTAGTAAATTTTTTGTTTCTGTTTTAGTATTTAGATATTTGATGCCTTTTCATTTTGGCTTAGTGTATGGTAAAAGATACGGGTCTAGCTTCGGTCTTTGACAGGTGGAAACCCAGCTGCTCCATCATCATTTATTAACCAAGAAGCTATATTTCTTCCAGTGAAGGTGTCTGGCCTCTTTGTCAAAGATAAGGTGGCTAAGTATGTTTACTTGTTTCAGCATCTTTTATTCTCACCATTGATCCTTGGGTCTGCCTTTTATTTGCATTGTGCTAATTTCATCATAATAGCTTTAGAGTATAATTTAAACCTGTGGATGCTGACCCCTACCTTGTCTTTGTTGCTCAGACCTGTTTTTGCTGTTCTGTCTCTTCTGGTTCCAAATTAATTTTAGGATTATTTTTTCTAGTTCTGTGAAGTATACTATTTATTTTTGATAGGGACTCCGTTTCAACCTCCATTTCAAATGTATAACATTTTTGAAACTCTAGCTATTTTACTATATTTTCTTTGCCTTTTCAAGAACAAGAGAACTCTATGCATTTACTGATATCCTCTTCCATCAACTTTTGCAGGATATTCTAATTTTAATGCAAAGATCTTTCACTTCTTTTGTGATATTGAATCCTAAGCTAATCTGTTTTGTTTTTTTTTTTTTGAAAAAAAGAACTTCTCTTTACAGAAAACATGTGATAGTGCTGAAGGTATTTATAATGTATATAATTTTGATTCATCTAAGAGTATATTGATTCTTTGCAAGGACTCCAATGTACGAAGAGATGTGTAAAGCATATTTCTTTGAGGCAAACAATAAAAAGCCTTACAAAACACTCGAATAAGTCTCTCTCCACTATAAAGCCATTTGTCAAAATAGTAGTGAAACCACAAATAAGTTAAAAATAAATTAAATTTGCGCACTGAGAACATACTCAGGAAATACTTATCTCAACAAAAACCCAATTCAATAGAAATGTAAAATACATAAACTCATTTCATAGAAGTAATGGAGGCCAGAAACTGTATTGAAGTTCATGAGCCAGCATCATAGGCAAAAATTTAGTTCTCATAGTTTAAGTCAAGCCTTAGAAAATGGAAACAATGAAGAACATTCAGAATAGTGGCTGAAAGCTATCATGGGGCTAAGTGAAGTTCTTTCTAAGCAAAAATATTCTTAGAGAAAAGGACAAAGTTTCATCATAGATACTCACAGAATAAAATGTATCTATGAACATCTCCAAAGAGCTGAATACTATCGGATATAGATTCAGTCTTCTGGAAAAGGCTCAAGTCAACAACTTCTGACATTGCCAGTCCTATGGACAACCCACTGCTATTATGGACTTCTGGACTACATGGGAATATTTTGTTGAACTCATGCACCTACAATATTTGAGTGCCAATGGAGTACCCTTCCCTGACAAAACTAAACAAAAAAAGGAGATACAAATGAATGACCATTTTGTATCTGTATGTTCAAAATAGGTAGGATAGATATACAGCTACATTCTCTTAATTCAGCGAATAAAAAGATTTGTTCTAATAGTGTTTGTGGACAGGATATCATGTCTGCATCTTGTACAATGAATAAGCACTAAGACAACAATATGCAATGTATTTATTCTTGAAACTGTCCTAATAATCGGTTTTGAAACTGTCTCATTGCTATTTATTTCTCAATAAAATTATTTTAAAAAATAGGGTTCTGCTTGACAGTGCATTTGAAATCTTGCTCTACTATACAAGGACCCTCACTTTAAGGAACAATCCTTGCCAGTGTCTTAGCTTTGGCCCACAAAACTACCACATGGATCAGGTCCTCTAGAGCCCTGACCCTACTGTATGTGAAACACCCCTTGGCAACACAGAACATGAACCTAAACTTGTAGAATTTTCTGTGATTCATCTGAAATGAAATAATAATTGCAGACTTAAAGATCTCAATACATGTTTTTCATAAATATCAACAATATATGAATGATATAATCTTCCTTCATGGGTTACCACTTTATAAACAGGCTCAAAGATGAAGAAATCTCAGTTTTGTGGTTGTGCTATCACATGAACAACCTGACTGCAGATTACGCCGTGCACCACAGCCTCTCTTCCTCTCCCAGGCTGAGGTCTTTTCCGTGGTTCCTGCTGTGCCTGCTGTTCATGCCGGGAACCTGTCCTGCGCAATATACTGCAGTTGGTTACCTTTTCCTCATTGCTGAGACAAAATACCCAAAGCCCAAAATTAAAGAGGGAAGGTTTATTAGCTCACAGTTCATGGAGGTTCCAGACTCCAAAGCAGGGTGGCATGGAGAGTGTGCAGTAAGAGTCCAAGGAGGCAGAAGACAACAAAAGTGACAAGAGCCAAAGGGGGACAGAGCAAGCCACTTTTCTTCCTTTCACTGTAAGTAAGCAGGCTACTTACAAAAATGTAGATGTGTGGTGTGTAGTCCCTTAAACTTTAAATTTCTCAAATTAACATGGCACACCATCACTGCAGGACACCATCCCTCTGGTGCCAGTGCCAGCTTGCACACTGAATTCTAGAGTGCATGTGTGCATCTAGAGTTTATCCCTGAGCTGACTCTGGGCCTTCCACTGCCTCTCATACTCCTCCATGCGTATGAATATCAAGCAACAGAAATGAGCAAATAATTCAAATGGGAATTCATGTTTCTTTTCAGCATGCTCCCTGTTGCTTTTAAACAGTCAGACTTCTGAGCACTACCCATCCTTTTATCCACCTCCTATCTGACATCTAATCAGTTACAACATTATGTTGAGTCCAAATTCTGAAGCGTCCTGTCAGTTCATCCATCCCCACTGCATCCACCCCAGGCAGGGCCTCAGAAAGCTTTTCAGTTCCTTCAGTAACCTCTTACTAAACTGTTTTCCCTGATCCTCCAGTTCATCTCCTACACTGCAGTCCACATGAGCTCCTGAGGTTCACAAGTGGTCATGGCCTCCTTCTAGCCTAGCGTTCAGCCTCACTTCTGCTACTTCCCATCTGATCTTTAGTTATTCTTTGTTTGCTGTTGTCTTCCCCAAACTATATTCTAAGCATTTCACACTGCTATCATTTCCCAGAACATGGCATTTACTTTTTCACCTAAGATTTTCCTCAAAAACTGAAATGCTAATTTATTTGCCTGGAATATTTTATACTTTATCCACTTATCGCTATCCCTACTCTATGTTCTATTTGCCTGAATTTCTCCTGCTTATCCTTAAACTTGCGAGATTAGTGCAGCTTCCTCCAAGGAGCACTTCCTAATCTTCCTAAGATTCAATTGTCTTCTGCCATATGTTTTGACACCATTTTTAACTTATTCATATACTTAGTTCATCATATACTTTTATTTTTAAAATTATTTCTCATTTAATTGTGTGTTGAGGCAGACACAATGCCTATTTAATTGATTTCTCTGCTCAAAGTTAATTAAAAAGCGTATTATAAAAGGGATTCAATAATTAAGATTGCATATGTAAATGAATGACTCTAAACTCATCTTTACAGTTTTTAATTCATTCTGCAAATACTTCCATGAAAACCACTGATACTTTAACACTTCTGTAACATTTCCAAACTTTTTTTTTTTTTTTTTCGGGAACCGGGAATTGAACTCAGGCTTTTGCACTTGCAAGGGAAGTGTTTATTCCACTGAGCCATCCCCCTGGCACCCTCAAACTTTTAAATATAATTTGCAAAAGAATATGAATTAGAACTCTAGAGAAGAGAGTATTTTGAGGGTTGTAGCTAAATGTTGCTTATGAACTTTCCATACCAGCTGAATATACTTTAAGGCACAATTGCTGTTGCCTAAACTCTAGTAATGGCTTTAAGCTACATTCCACAAGGTTGTACTGTGTTTGTGACTTGGTTTTCACCATTTCCTGGCATGATGTTAGCCACTGTTGTGGATGTGAATATTGGAGTTGGAGATCTTTGTCCACCTCCAGGGTTGATTTTTCTTTTAAGTCATAGAGGCAGTTCTAATGGAGAAAATTAAGCTTTAGCATATAACTCAGTATTGTGTGATTTCAGCGGCTCTTTCTATAAGATGCAGCAATACCTTTGTTCCCATTGTGGACTCTGTAGCAGCTGCATTTGATAAGGCAACTAGAAGGTCACCTGGTTAAGTGGGCATAAGCGGCGTGCCTGGGTCACACAGAACCTGGCTGACACGGTGCGCACAGCAAGCTGGCATCTGACTGCTTCCCTTGATGAGGCTGGCCATTGTGCGACAGATGTGGGACTCTTAAGGCGTGCAGCAGGCTGGCGCTAATGTGCGAAGCTTAAAAAGCAATTGGGGGAAATGCATTTATTTGAAATGTGTGTTTGCATTTGGGCTAGAAGGGAATTCCATGGATCCCCTGTGGAAAGGCCCCGCAGGCCCTGCAACATAATCATGGAAGAAAGGGAGCGTTCTGCTCACTCCTGAGGGGGCAGCTCTTCGCAGTAATTAGCCTGAGCTATTTATCGGTGGAAACAGGAAAGCCACTTACAGATGGAGACAGTCCTACATTGAAATGGTCCCGTTTCCATGCTGCTTTCGGCTCCTCTGGCGATTTGAAGCCCCTTTGGATGCTGCAAAATATAGTTTCTTTCCTTGCATTGCCCATCTCCCCATCTCCTAAATTCTCATTGAAAAACTGAAAAATTCATAATGGATACTCTAAATCTAAGCCAAATCTAAAGTTATAGAGACAGAAAAATATTAAGCTAAAATAATTTTTAAATTATACCATATATACGGTATTCTCATTGCCACTAGAGTTGTGAACGCTGTTTTGCGTAAAATGACGTCAGCTGAAAAAAATAAATTACGTGAAGTGCATTTTAGAACTAGATTTTTCATTCCTTTACATTCAAACATTATAAAGTGATCCTGGAAGAATAGAAATTATAACGAATGTCAGACTCTGGCATTAGCGGTGCCCTCGGCGTTTTACTGTATCTCTGAGGCAAAGAGAGGCAGTACTACTTAGTGACGGAATCACGGGTTGTCTTTTCACATGAACTGCGTCGTCGGGGCTCCTTAGCACAGGAACCAAGTAATTAAGAGGTCGGTCGCATCTCGGGATGGCTCTCATCTAGGGTCGCCCCCGCACACACACAGAAGTGTCTCCATAGCTGGAACGGTTGTTCAATTACCAGTCTTAGAAAAATTTCGTTTTGCATTGCAATATATACTAACTTCCCCGTAGTTCTTTTTAAATGATAAGTTGATTAGTTCATAGTAAGTTGAACAAGTAGTTGATTGTTCAGTTTCTGTGCAAGTTTAATACAATTATAGTTGTCACTCACTTGACATTTTATACCTCAAAAATGAACGGATATTTAAACTATATCAAAATGTCAATACTTTACATAAAGTATGAAAACTATATGTCAATAGTTTTCAGAGTATTGAAAAGCCAGTAGCAGAGACACAGAGAATATTTAGAATTAGAGCTGTTATGCAGGTAAATTAACTCATTAGTATCATATTCATTGTACGTTAGGGTAACTCTAATGTCTGTAAGCCTCTGCTTCTCATATCATTCCATTTCTAACTCAGCACAAAGCTTTTCTTTTCTGCAACAAGGCCATAGGACCTGAAGTACTCAAAGTGGAGGAGGTCACGGGCTCCCACGGAGGCGAGGGCCTCAGCACCTCATCCTCTCTGCCAGCAATACCCCGAAGGGAACACAAAATGCCTCCAAACACTGAGCACGATTCAAGTGTCACTCGCTCGGAGGAGAGTCTTCTATACATCGGATGAAGGCGCTGGCGGCAGGGAGCTGCTGCACACGCTGCTTCTCCCAGCTGAGCGCGTTTCGTGTCTGCAGTCATTGGGAGGCGAGCGCTCTAATCCATGTGGCACAGATGGCTAGTGCTGGTTGGCATGGTAAAGTGCTCACCTGACACCAGGACATGAGGCCAGGTCTGTCTGCCTTGAATCCAGGGCTCCTCGCTAATAAACTGTCCTATCTGTGAAGACAGGCATAGAGCAGATCACTCACACAATAGGATTATTTTTTTTTATTTGAAAGAAAAAATTTTTTTTAAAAATGGTACAAAATTTCAAAACAAGATAGTAGGAGAGTAATAATAGTGCATTGCGTATTGTTATCTTCAAAGTAGTTGCTCATATTACAAGATATGGGCATGAGAAGCTGATCAAATAATATAGTAGGATTTTTAAAAAATAGCGTCATGGGTATAATTACACTGAGGGAAAAAACTAAGTAATGAAATTTTATTAATAACCAGCCTCAAAATGTCTGTATCAATTACCATTTTGCATCAGGCTGGCCTGCGCTCTCGCCCCTAATATCCAGCGCACCAGGCATCCATTTCCCCAGGTGGGAGACTCTGTGCCTTCCAGGACCAAGCACAGCACCCTCAGCTGCGGCAGGGGCTGGCCGCCAACAGTGTGCAGCTGTGTAGCTCCCGACACTCATCTCCGTGTATACCTCACCTGGGACAGCAAGCAAACCGCACCTCAATTCAGCTTCATCTTCCCTCAGCTCAGAGCCAAGAGCTGACTGACATGGGGCATAAACCCTTCTTACAGGAAAGCCATTCTACGGTGCCGTGCTCTCGCCAGACAGCTCCATCCGGGCATCTGAAGGCTCAGCTTCACCTGAAGCAGCATCTCTGCACCCCTCTTGCCTAGCTTTGCTGCTCCTTCACTCTTTTTATAAATTACTGAGGCCAGCATACATGCTGAGGGCTCTGAAGCTAGACCCCGACAAGGAAGTCCTGTGCTGGTAATCTCTCTTAATTCCAAAACAGGCAAGCCTCGCACTGCCTTCCTACAATGTTTTTCTTTGCATACTCAGCTGGCAACAAATCTACTGCCCCCACCCCTAAGCTGTTAGTATTTTATTTTGTCTTCTGGTGAAAATGCTCATTTCTTGTCTCTATCTACAATAACGTTACACACTTTCTTGAAAGCAGTTGCCCTGCTTCATTACTACGCAGAACAACTCTGCGCACATAAACACCATTAATAATCACTCGCTAAAATATCATGTTGAATTTTAAATGATCAATGTAGGTGTTGTGTTAAAATATAAGCATGTCTCAAGATGCCTTTGCTAAGTGGGAGACTAAATATTTTTCATTCAGCATTCAGTGTGCCTTATCAGTGTTGGGCACAGGGGAAGGAAATCATCTCTTGATCATTGGAGCCAGGAGCACACAAGACTGAGTCAAATGAAGAGGGGACAGAGCAGGACACAAGGAAGTCACCTGCCAGTCGCAGAAAACAATCACTTGGGTTCCATGTCCTACTGCCGCCCATGGCCACCAGTGAAATCTCTACCCTAAACAGATCAGCTCCAAGAGCCAAGCGAAAGAAGGCTACCATCTCTCACTAGTGACATGCCTCACGGTCACCATTCATGGTATAAGGCTATTCCCACCCTCATTTAAAACTTAATTCACTTCCTTAGAAGACAGATGAGCAAACACTCAATAATCAACTTAGTGATGATTATCCGGTCATAAAACACACTTTGGGACAAGAAGCATCAGAATAGGAGAGCGTTCAACTTCCAATAATTACATCTTCAACTCTATAATGCACAGTAATTTATTGTAGCTCAGAAAAACATTTTAACGCAGTGGTTTTGGGGGAGTTTTAAAAAATACACTATTTTAATTTGAGTATGTTTATATCTATTGAACATTTGAACTTACCTAATTTCAGTTAGAAAGCCCCAAATAACTCATTTTAACTGTACCAAAAGGATGTGGGTAAAAATCAAAAGCAGCTGAAAATATTTACGTTCTCTTTGGTAAATAATACTATGTAGGAAACAGAACTATTAGCACTGACAGAATATATGAAGAATATTCACTAATTTTTAATCTCATGTGTTGAAATTTGACTCAAAACTTTCATACCAGCAAAACTTTTAAAATAGTGTTCAGCATAAAATACTTTAACAGTTTGAATCCCGAGGCAAACTGTGACTTGTGTGTTATATTATTTTTAATTTTTATAAAAATTGAACTCACTAACTTATAAACAGAATAATGCTAGTGACTTGTGCTTTCTAGCTACTAAATTTTAAAGAAAATTTAAAAAGATGTTTTTCCCTAAGAGCCAGGTTTGTATTTCACTTAATCTATTTAATTCTGAAATAAAAGTTTTCCTATTAATTTTAACCCAGATTCTGTCTTATGGTACAAATGTATATAAACTGTTCCATTTCAGTCCTTGAAATAATGGCAGCATCATCCATAATTGGTAAAGTTTTGTCTGAAATAACATCCAAGCCCTCCCTTCTATGACACCTTCCATGTATACAGTAATTTTAATTTTCCTTGCTTTACACAAACAGCTATGTCATTATTATGACTTTTATGCATAACATTAATTTTCTTTGAAGTCAAATGAAAGATTAGCATAAATACTTAAGACTTCTCAGAAAGTTGAAAAATAACAGTACAAATCTTTTCTCATGGGCAGGTGAAATAGCTCAGGTGACGTAACTCTTGCTTTAGCAAGTGTAGGAACTCGGGTTAGATCCCTGATCCTGCAGGCTGTGCCCGTGCTGAGCTGGTGACTGAGCCTAGGGGGCGGGGGTGCACGCTTCTAATCCCTGCACTGGAGAGGCTGAAAACAGGAGGATCACTAGGAGTCCAAGCTGCATAGTGAACAAACGCATAACTAAAAAAGAAAAAAAAGTCTATTTTCAGAGAGTTGTGAGAAATCTGTGTGCTGCCTTTAGAAACTGGAATGGCAGTGGTAACTTAGGATTTTAAGACCTCTGGAAAATTTCTATAAGTGTAATTATTATAAAGGAGTACTGTCATCCTTCAGTGACCAGGAAAAAAAGACATGGTTTTCCCTCTGTCATGCTCCCTCTAGTTACATTCACTCTTTAATACTGGCTCAAGGTTTAGCCAACACAATGTAATCAGTGCCCAATTTGATCTGTCCAGGGCTTGGGTCCATCACAAATCAGAACTGAGAAAGCCAGCCCAGAGTCTCCATAGAGACTGGCAACCGCAGGACCTAAACTTGAGAAAGCATCCTGTGGGAGTTGTTGACTAGAAGAATCACCTGTTTCCAAGTCTTGCCACTTGTGATCTGTTTTCTAAGTAGTTTCCACAGGACCATCATATAAGGTACCATCCCCGCCAATCATCTAATGGTTTCCACACACTTAAAATGACCTTTGCATGGACCAGCAGTACACAGCGTGCTCTGTAGTCTGGCCCTTGCTCGTCTGTTGATTTTACCTCATGCGTCTGTCTCCTACCCTGCCTCTCACTACAGCGTCCCAATCACTTGTTGTGCCCCCAGACTTGAGTTTATTCCCCCATGAGATTTGCCTGCCCATATCAGCACCTCACCTTTCTGTCCATGTGAGCTGTAAGTCCTTCAACTGCCCTTCCCATAATGCAGCACTTCTTTACCAAGACATTTCCTGACCACTCAGTCAGAAAATGCTGACCATATGCTGACCAATCACAATGCTCATTTTATTTTCTTCCCTCCCTTATGATTACATAAAATTATTGACTTCCTCTCTCCTTGTTTATTTGTTGGGCACCAGAACCCCAAAATAGGATGAAGGACCATGAGAACAGAAGCTTGTTCTCTTCTGTCTTCCCATTGTATGGAACATTCCCTGTCATACATAGGAGTTCAGAAATCCTTGCTATGAAAGTTGATGAATAAATGAATGAATAAACATGAATTAGGCCCAAATATGCTTAACAGGCGATGATTATCAGAAGGGAAATTGAGGTACAGGCCATCACTATTGCCACAACCTCCCTCTCATGGTTGAGAAGCCCTTCCAGAGCACAGCCTGTGCAGCGCTGCTCCACAGACAGGATGGGAAAACCCTTCCTCATGTGGTGCCTTGCACAGATTTACTTCAGGTTGATCAAGCAAATTATTTTCATCTGTGGAGAGAGGCTTGCATCACTCATTTGTTTAATGCAAACATTTATGGAGCAAAACTTTGCCCCTGGTTTGTAGTGGAGGGAACTAACATAGGCCATAGGTTTGGGATCTTAACATTGAGCAGTGATAAACCCTGGGCTGGGAATTTATCCTGTTTAGTTCCTGAATCACTTAGAAGTAACTCAAGCTACAAAACTCCAATTTGAATTATCATCACCCTTTGAATAGGAAAACCTTCAGGTCCCTAGGGAGCAGTGGAATTGTCAGGTGCTTGGGACAGGAGTTCCATCACTCCTTCTGCCTCTCGGACCCCATGCAAGCCATACAGTCTCCATTAGTGGGAATTCCTTCACCATGGAGACCAGTCATCTCCTAGGCCCTAGCTGGAACAGAAGCCAGGGGTGCAGAGACCAATGGCTCCACCTTGGGAAAGCAGATGCTCATGCAAGATGCAAGAGACCAATCTAACCTCTTTTGTGCAGAAATTGTTCCGTGTGTATTTCTTTGTTGTCTTATAAGGCATATGTTATTTTCCCTTAATATTTATTTTATTCTCATTTCTTGTTAAAGGTGTTTGATTTTGCACATCTTTGGGAAGGTAGAGAGCTTGAGTTTCCCTGGCTTTGCTCAGCCTCTGGACCATAGCATTGGGCAGACTTGGTGACCCTATTCCCTGGGACCTGGTCTCTATTTCAAAGCAAAAGCTAGGCCTGCAGCTGCACGGCGGCAGGATGTGTTGCGCTTGTTCATCCCTGGGCACATGCTTGATGGGGGACTGCAGTGACTTACATAAGATTTCCTAAGAATCTACACTACCTTTCTTAGCACTTCTTTCCACCTTTCAGTGGAGTAATTCACTGAAATTTGGACCTTTATGAGGTATATAATGAGGAAGAATTGTGTCCTTGAAATGTGTTTTATGTGATATATATACAATGAAATTTAATTAATCAATTCTAGATTAAAAACAAAAAGACCATTTTCCAGTGCATAAGGCTTTCATTATTATAAGCACCTTATTTGCTGAGCTGATCTTTGCTCTTTGAAAGAACACAAAATTAACCATTTGATAAAGGAAAACCTCATTTCTCAGCACATTGACCTACTTTTTCTTTAACATACTTCATTTTAAAAGGATTATGTGAATGAATAGATGTTATTATGAATATTTAGAACTGAGAAAACAATTGAATCATTTATCAAAATAAAAAGGAGTTTTCAATCTATTCAGCTGAGTCTACAATGCGTTTGTGAAGAAGAGCAGGCGCTCTCCTGGCCTTGCCCAAGAAATCCCTGGAGCTCACATTGTTTTTCTTTTGTTCCCTTTCTGTGTCCAGAAGGATGGTCTTATTTTGTTTTCTTTTAGTTGAAGAACTTCTATATTAACCAGTAGTGAGAGACAAGACCTAAGAAATGGACAGATGGTAGAAGCCACAGGTCAAGCCTTTATTTTCTAAAAATGATTTACTCCCAGTACTCCAAGTTGTGGTACAAGAGTCAGATCTCTAAATTTCCATGCATATGGAATCAAAAAAAGTCAGAATATTTTAAAATTTGTAGCCACTTTCTTAGGCCTTTGAGTAGCAAATAAGTTAATCAGAGCATTGGCAGGTTAGATACCAGGTGAAACTCACAGTAAAGTCCTACAGACTGAATATGTATCTTGGTTTAAAAGCTAACTACTGCTTATGACCATCTGAATTCTAAATACTTATTCAAACAGGTTTCATAGACTTCATAAGTTTACCTGTGAATCTAAGTCTTCCTACTGCCAACAAGTAATATCAGGTAGCATCTGAAGATTCCTTTATGAACATTATAAAACAAATATAATTGTTCAAGATACATTTTCAGCTGTCTAAATGTAGTTTTTATATCTCATAAGTACTGATGTTATTGAAAGTGTTTGTTTGCAAATATCCACACTCAGAAACTTTACACACTACAAGCTACTTCTCAGTTTCTCTTGAGACACTAGCTCCTCTGAGCGGAAAGAGGGTACAATGAAGGATTCAACGATACAAGAGACAAGATGGAGCCAAAATAAAAATTGAAAAATCTCAACTATCTTTCATGATGGTATCTCACTGGAGTATTTAAATAAATATAAACAGCTTAGTTGATGATTACTACCAAAACTGATTTGTATCCTCAGGCAATGTTCTTCAACCAATAATGTAAAAGTTTGTGTTTTAAAAAGCAATTTTTACTCTTAAGACTTTTATCAAACTTGTGCAATGGAAAAATAAAATGACTCTGCCCAGCTATTTCTGTCCCCAGATATTAGACACAGAAAAATATCTTGAAAGAGACAGAAATCACTGCCCTGCTTCATTTAGCTTTCTAATATACTGGTCAGCTCAGTCCTTCTAAGGAATATAAGCTCTTCCTTCCAATTGCTATTCATCAAAAATATACATTTGAGGGAGGTTAATAAGTCCTTGAAAATATTTTTTCATGCTATAAGTTATTTTAACAGCACTTCGTTCACTGTGCTTGCTTATGCTATTGTGAGCTCCATGTCACGATTCTCTTGTGTAAGTTGCTCACGAGGAAAGAGTCCTCTTACACATTCTTGAAGCAAGAGTGCATCCCGAACATTTATGTCACAGTTTGATGGTGGTAGGTGGTTCTCGCCATGGAACCAGAAACTATCACCAAGCCAGTTCATAAAGTCTGTTAATAGAAACCATCCTCACATGGGAGCGAACTCACTTCCTGAGCAGCCTGACCCACCAGATATGCACGCAACTTGCCAAGTAAACACAGAAATGCCCCATTATGGGAATGTGCATCATGAGAGAAAATACTTGAAATTTTCATTGGTCTTATTAAATTAAATGAAGAGGACTTTGACAAAGTAGATTGTTTTTTATTTCAGGTGAAACATATAACGTTGCATTACTTGGGTATCATGGGAAGGAATGAAGACTTAGTCTCCAGCATGTTGTTCCAATCACAAAGTGTGTTTAATTACAACCCAACTCTTCATTATTTGCTTCAGTGTAGTGACTTTTGAAACTAGAAAGTCAAAACCTTGTGGATTATTCTGTCCATGATAAATGAAATTGAAGCAAAATATTATGACAGCTGAGTATTCTGGAATCCCCTATCCTATAAAATTACGCCAACATTCACAATGGGAGAAGTAAATTGTACTTGACAACGTATTCCCAGATGCTGTGTAATGAACCTTCAAACTTCAATTAGAACCTATCAGAAAGAAAAACAAACGCAATTTCCCTAAAATGCTGCCTTCATGAGAAAAACAAGTCAGTTGGAAAATAACAGCAAGTTCAAGATCATTGGATACTTGGAAAACATTCCTTTCTCATGTCAGGTATCAGACAAGCAGCAGGTTTTTAAAAAATAATACTAGAGATCACTCCTATTTTTAAAATATAAGGCAGTCAACTCATTGGATATCCCATCAGTCAACAGAAATTCTACACTCCCGTCTTTAACGATTTTCCTTTTCCTTCTTTTACCTCCATAGAAAAGGATGACATTTTTCCCCCTAGTGTGCTGAATACTACTGCTTGTGAAAAGGGATCACATATTCAAAGCTGTAAAGGAAAACCACATAAAACATCTGCACAATGACTTAAATTAACCTAGAGGAATGTTGAAGGTACATTCCCCCAGTGGGTTGCATTCTTCACACACTATAATTTAGACGACTCAGATGATGAATTTATGAGCACCTCACACAGATAGCATTTCAATGGCTGTTCTGTCAGCTGAAATGCAATGGTTTTCATGTTCTCAACCTCACTCCCTGCCAGTTATTTATTAGTACTTTGCAAGCATTTTAGCCATGGAGAAAGCCTACATGAAAGTGGCAAAGTGGTGAGGCTAGTTGGCTCTGAAGCTGGGACAGCAGCGCTGCTGTTACTAATGACTTAAGTAGATGAGTACAGCATTTGGTTGTTTTGAAGTTTTGTAGAGGCTCTTTGGATGAAACTTCTCTTTTGATGTAGCATTTTGATTTCAACTTTTATAACAGTAAACAAAGTGAACAGTGGAAAATATCCAGTGAATTTTTCATGACACATATCCTAAAGATAACCAGATGGGAAGTCTTATGAGACAATACTTCAATACATTTCTACGACTGAAAGTGTTAAGTGTATACTAAGTAAGAAATAATAGTATTTTTTAAATGGCCCATATTTACCCAACATGTCCAATATATGATATCATTGTAATAAAAAGATCATACGGTTTTTATTTGTATTTTTATGGTATGTCTCCAATTTGCATTTTCATTTCTTTTTTTTTTTTTGGAAGAACTGGGGATTGAACTCAGATCCCTGCACTGGGCAGGGAAGGGCTTATTCCATGGGGCCATCTTCCCAACCCCTGCATCTTCATTTTTAATGTACAACATGAACCCACTGACAGCAAGAATCATGCGTTTATATCAATAAAGAATGAAAAAACCATGGAAAAGAGGAGACAATGCAAAGAGGGGTGCCTGCATTATTTGATCTTGGAGTCATTTGACAGTGACCACATTTCAAATATTAGCACCACCAGCTACTAAATAAGGTCAGTTATTTCTCAAGGCAAAGTTCTTATCCCAATCCCACTTTGGTTACTGTCCTCATTCAAAAAGAAATACCTAAAAGATAAAAAAAGTCCCTAAATAGCTACTAGCTCAACCTTGCCTAGTGTCCATACTTTGCTTTTGCTTCCTGTTTTGGTTTCTTATTTTAGCACCATTTATTTGGAAGGTGCTTCTGCATTAGGAGCGAGGAAGGGAAGGACATGGTGGGCTGCGAACACAGCCTGGTGCTCAGGGGCTGTGACAAAAGCTGATACCACAACGCTTGGTTATATTAAGGAAAAGAGAACTGCGGTGTCACGAGTTCTCACACTATGTAGAACAAACTTTTTTTCTGCCTCTCCAGAATTTTTTATTCAAATAAAATGAAATAAGGATCCAGGGAGACGGCTCAGTGGAATAAGTGGTTCCCTGGCAAGCACAAGGGCCTGAGTTCAATCCCTGGTCCCACCAAAACAAAACAAAACAAAAAAACAAATAAAATGAAATAAAGTTATCAATCTTTTTATATATTTTTTTAAAAATCATTTATTTATTTATTTATTTGGTACAGGGTCTCACCACACAGTTCAGACACATACTGAACTGATCCTCCTGTCTCAACCTTTCCAGCGCTGGGATCACAGGCATGTATCACCACACCTGGTTATGGTGGCAGCCACAGCCCACCAGGGTTCCAAGGCCAGCACAGCATGCAATACCAGGGATCGAACCCTGGTCTTTGAGCTTGCCAGGTGAGAAATTAGACCTCTGAGCTATGTCCCTAGCCCAAAGTCATCAATCTTGAAGCTACTTTTAAATGATTTTTTTGGAAATTGTCATCACCTAAATAAGTAAAAACTTGTTCAAAAAGTAATTCTGTGATTGGGAGGTCTCTTCTTCACCCAGTGTTCTTCACTATGTGGATGAAAAAACTTTGAGCTACACTTCTTGGGACTCTTTATCTTGACAAATATTTTCTAGAAAAGAAATATTATAACATCTTAAAAAATGTATTTGGTGCAGGGTCTCATGATGTAGCTTAGACTTCTAGTGATCCTCTAGTTTCAGCCTCTCCAGTGCTGGGATTACAGGCATGCGCCACCACGCCCAGACTCGGTGGTGCCCAGGGGTGCCAGTGCAGCATGTGTAATATACTGTTTAGTAATTAAAAGTTACCCCCAACATCTAACAAAATTCTCAATATGTTCTATCGTTATTTCACTGTCCTTATTCTATGAATATTAAAGTATCCCATAAACATCCTCCTGACAATACACATGCTAATGAAAATATGTTAAGTCTGTATTTGTCTTTATTAATGTAATTCACATAAAATCCAACAGTTTCACAGCATGGGTTACAATGTGACCACGGCATAGTTAAGGCTCAGAACTGTGAAGAATAAAGAGGAGTAAAGAAACAGGAGAGAAGTTAAATCTGAGTCAGTCTGTGCTTCACATTGAAGTACCAATGCCCAGGTCTTTGGTTACGGATGGCCATTAAGACACATATTACATCGCAGGGTAAGTTCTTCTAAAATGAGAGTCAATGGTATATTGACTGTAGAGAACTGCACAGAAAGTGAACATGTGTCACAGTTCAAGAGGGTGGGAAGAAAGTGGAGGAGGGCATGGGTGGTCCAATCCCAGAGCCGGGAGCACCGAGGGAGAACGCATGTGTGAGAGAGGGCTGAGCCGCAGCAGAAGGTTGATGTGAACACCTGAGCCTCAAAAATCTGTGAAATTTGCAGCTGCAAATGACTTATAAAACAGGAGAAAGAGTTGACATTGCAAAATCTTGGCTGATGGCCAGGTCTCTTTGTTGATCCAGCTACAAAAACCATTACTGGAGTGACAGCGAATTTACTTTCTAGAGATTATGGAGCTCAGAAACCCTCAGGTTGGGGCCAGGGAGATAGCTCAGTAGAATAAGTCATTGCCTGATAAGTGCAAGGGCCTGAGTTCAACCCCAGGTTCCACCAAAATAAATAAATAAACAAACAAATAAATAAATAAAATAAAATAAAAACCTCAGGTTGTCATGCAATGGAAGGTGAGAAGGTTAGAGTAGGGCTCCAGATTGAGCATAAAACAAATGAAAATCCATATATGAGTGTGGTCATTCCACCCCTGGCCCTTCCTCCATTCCTAATAGAAATGTTTCCAGACAAAATATTGAAAACTCCTGACCATAGAATTAATCTACAAATAATGTGCTTGCAAACTGTCTAGCAAAATCGTGTGTGGCCATTCTCAAGTTAGTATGTTCTGGGGACACCTACTGATGTAACAATTCTAATGTCTTGGCTAAATATCATATCTAGTTGTTATGGCTTTATCTAGATGTCCTTCCAAAACCTGATGGTCTAGGGCCTGTGATGCTTCAATTAAGGATGTGATGCTGGGATTAACGGTGTGGTCATGAGGGGAAAGAGGCCTAGCTCTAGGGGTGGGTGACTCCAGTCAACGCATTTATAACCTGGGTAGGTTAGAAAAGGGACAGAAAGTGGGCTGCTGGTGCTGGGACTCTGCCTGCTACACATCTGCTGCAGTCTCTGCCTGCTGCGTCCCCTTGGCGGTGTCACCTTTCCTTGGAAGCAGCTGATTGTGGCCTGAAAATAACAAGCCCTTCCTCCGTTAGCTCTGGGTGTCAGGAATTTTGTATCAGCAGTGAGAAAAGAAACTTAGACACCAACTTTCTCCCAATTTTTGATTTGCCATGAAAAGTAGAAAATAAAGCAATGAAGTGGAGATAAGGAGCTCAGAGGAAATGTAGATAGGATCGAAACTTCAGAAATGATTCAGCATTGTCAGAGAACTGGCAAAAATATGAAGGGTATACATGAAATGAGATTAGGATGGCATGTAATTTCTTAAAGAATATTCAAATCATGAGATTTATAAAGAAAATTATACTGGTTAGATTGTTATAAGACAAAAATGAAAATTCTTGGAGTATTTTCTAGTAGAAATTTGTAGGAGAAAATAATAGAATAAAAGAAAATGGTAAATAAAATATTCAAAAATGGTCAAAAAATTAGATTAATAAAATTCATCTAAGAAGAGTTCCATGGGTGGATAATATATTTTTAAATAATTAATAGGGCCAAGTATAGAATTTCATGGTGAAAAGTATAGAACAGGGAACAATCTAATCCAAGTGCCAAATATTGGGGGTAAAGGTCTTCAAAGTTTATTAAGGTAAAAATCTGAGCACACACTCAGGATAGAGAAAATTGGCAAGATTCTTCAATCTCAACATGGACAATCAGAGAACTGTTGATTAACAAATATTTCAGTCCCTAACATGCTCCAAGAAACTTTGCAAATGCTGAGAAGTACATCTATTTACTTTGTGTATATCATTTTTTTTTTTTTTTAGAAAAACAAACAAACTCTCAAAGAGCGTCCAATTTCAGGAAGTAATGGACAATGTGGGTGGTACAAAGGAGCAATCAAAAATTATCTAATACACAAGTAAGTTGTGTCATGTATTGAAAAATGATTAAAGAAGCGGCAAAGCCCTAGGACTTGTAAAAGGAGACTAGATGGGATGGACAGTCCAGCTTGCGAAGTAAATAAAATGTAGGGCATTGAAATGGCCTATGGTTATTGAGAAGGTGCAAGCAGTGAGGTTTCCTTGTGGAGAAACATCCCAGGCCAAGCACCCATCAGCATGAAGCGCCTGAGCCCAGGGAACATGCCATGTGCTCCAGAGAAGACACCCGGAGGCCGGAATGATGGAAACAAAGATGAGGCCATGAAGCGTGATCGGCAATGATATGATGAAAACTGCTTCCACAGCCTACAATTCTGCAGCCAGACATTCTTCAGGGGAATTAAGGCATTCTCGGGCACATCACTTAAAGACATTCACTTCCAGTTCTCTCATTACAGAGAAGCTACAGCAATGTGGCAGGATGGCACTCTGTGATGATTTTCTCTGAACCATACACAAAACCATAAACTTCAACAAAGAGATTTCCAAACATGATTGAGCATAAGGGGGACTTTTACTGTTCTCTCAAAGACTATAGTTTAGAATTTGGATATATACTTGACAAGCTAATTTTAAAAGAAAGGTGATTTTTTAGTCCTAGGAAAAATATAGAGGAAAGCAAAGGCATGCACCATATACCACAGAGTTCAGTTGTTAATATTTACATACTTGTAATAAAGTTAAAACTAAATATTTTTAAATATATGATGAAGAACACAGAATAAAACATATCCAAAGAGAAGAGAGCACACTGTCTTGATTTTACCTAATAGAAAAGGACTAGGTAATGCCTATAATTTACAAATCAAGTTATGGCCACTTCAGTATATTATTTACAAATCTGGTAGCAATTGCTGAAAGATACAACGAACATAGGTTAATCCTATCTCTTGAAGAGAAGATAGACACATTGCAAGGTTCTCATGTGTGTTTCACAGTTCTACTCGATTCTTAACTGATTTCACAAAGACACGATTAAACTAGACACAGTTAATACCTACACAGTGAAAACATATAAGCTCTTTAAAATCTTAGAATTTACAAGAGAAAGAGGTAAGTAATAATCAAATCTAGAAAATATTGACATTATGTCATTGCAAGATTGTAAAGCTCAGTGTAAGAATGTCGATGAGAGTAAGGGTGGAGGATAGACACATCCCAATAGAATAATAAGTATGGAAAATCATTGAGATCCCAAATTACAAATTACAACTGGTTTTCTCTGGAGGAATATGATGGTGCTATCGAAGTGTACGTTAACATTTCATTTCTTAATAATTACATGAATAATAATAATCATATGGGAACTCACTGTCAGTTATATATTTAAGCCCTTAAAATAATGTGAAAATGTATTAAAAGCATAATTACAATTCAATTTTTTTTCTGAGAAATCCAGAAACATTAATAACAACATTTAGAAGCCATAGAAATTGCCACAGAGTCAGAATGGGAATTTCTGAAAGATTAACAACAAACTATGTGACTAATTAATATCATCTGGATAATAAGTGTACATTTTAAAATAAGGAATAATTTTTAAAGTTTTCCATACAGCATATATAATTCTTTATATAAAGTATAAGAAAATCCCAAAACAGCATATTTCGGAATTCTGGATCCTACTAACAACTGTTACTAAAAAGGGGAAGAGAACAGCAAACTTTGAAAGAAAAGGCATTAATAAATTAAGTATTGTGAAGACCTCAAAATTCATCTAGGAATTGTGTCAGATCACTTGATATCTTGGAATAGAATCAGATTTAGATAAAAAGAAGGGAGAAGAGAGTTGAAAGAAATGCTGACAAAAATACTAGGTAAAAATTATGTATTTGTTAATAAAAACATTTTGTAACACATCTTAAGTGTGCCAGACCCTTCTTTTAAATGGCGAGATTACTTATCTCTGCCTGTATGAATTTTGCAAATTTTTGTGTGAAGAGGCATATTCAACAATAAGGAAAGAAACATATAAGATAATTTTCAAAAGTTAGTAAATGGATTAGAAACAGAAAGAATATAAGCTCATAAAGACCTTACTGAAATGCCTTAGCCCGTGTGTGGGCAGAGAGAATTTTCAAGGGAAACCTCAAATTGACAAGTAACTTCACTCGATGGTCAAGTACACTGAGAAACATTTCAAGGTCAGCTCTCAGCGAAGAGGCAGGGAACGAGCGCTGAGGGTCACACGTGGGGAAGGGCACGCCACGTGCCGCTTCGCAGCGCAGGCACGAGGTTCCAGCAGCTCTCGGGGCGGCGCATCTGCTTCTCTTCACAAGCAATGGGTCTTAGCCACGGACACAGCCAGCAAGAACACTGGGGTGCTTGGTGGCCACAAGGGCTTTGAAAGCAAAACGGAATTATTATCCTGTGATTATTGACAAATAAAGGAGAAAAAGTGCCCGTTACTCATCGATACTGAACCTACGTTGGAGAAGTCGTGACAGAGGTCTAGAGAAGAATGCGAACACGAATACCGAGGAGCAGCTGCTGTGGTGCAGCTATCAAAAGGCAAACACCGCATACCCCAGTGTCCCAGGAGGCCCAGTGCAGGGCGTCACGCCTGCCCCAAGCCCTAGCATGTCACAGTCCACAAAGGTACAGGCCCTTACATACAGGGGTGTGGTGTTTGCAAGCAACCTGCATAGACACTCTCTTCCATACTTTAGACAGTCTCTAAATTACTTACAATGCTTCATCAATATAAATGCTATGTAGCTAGTTGCTATGTTGTTATTCAATACATATGCAATTTTTTTCAAATATTTTTGATCCATGATTGGTTGAATACATGAATGATAAACGCATGCCAAGAAGGGCCACCTATACTGCAGCCTGGAAAAAAATTACAGAAAATTACAAGGCACCACATGTTTGACATTATAGACTGGTTATAAATATTCCAAGCCTACATCTATTACTTTTTTTTTTTTTTTTTTTTTTTTTTTTTTTTTTTTTTTGCAGAACCAGGGATTGAACTCAGGCCCTTGTGCTTGCCAGTCAAGCACTTACTCTACTGAGCCATCTTCCTGGTCCCTTCCATCTATTACTTTAAACAAGTCCTTGCATGCATGAGCTAGGTGAAGCTATCACAAAAAAGAAATTGGGAGTATTAAACCCATGAGAGTGAATAGTTTACAAGTTGACATAGATTGGAAATAAGAAATAACTTAAGGAACAGTACTTTTAAGGGCCGGCCTAATAGCTGAGCAGATGAAGCACCTGCAAGCAGTCCCAGGGACCGGGGGTTTGATCTCCAGACCTGCCATGCTGGCCCAGCCCCGGGGGCACACTGAGACAGCAATTGAGACGAGGCATCGTGGTGCACACCTATAATCCCAGAACTTGGGAGGCTGTAAACAGACGGATCACTGTGAGTTCAGTCTAGTAGTGAGACCCTGAACACCCTGTAGACCCTTCCCTAAAATAAACAAAATAAAAAAAAACAATACTTGAGTCCAAGTGACTCTGTGTAAGAAGAAATTAGCATGATATCTTACATATAAACAGCATTCAGAATAAGCAACATTCAGCAATTTGCAATCAATTGAGAAAACACACTCATTTGTAATATTGATCCCGTGAAGGCATCGTCCACCTAGTAGATTTTTTGATATCAAAATAAAAACTAGAATTGCCTGAGGAATTGCGACCGACTCTCAAAATGTTGTCATTTTAAATAAAATGTGAAGATAGCCTTTAATTTATGAAAAAAATAATGCATTGCTTTAAAATGCATTGCTTTAGACACACAGCGTGTGTCTAAGAGCAGTCAGTTTCGCTTTTCTCTGCACACGCGCGCAGTCATACATAAAACCCACCCACAGCATCATTCAGTTTCAGCGTTCTGTATAAAAAATTTTGACCTTCTCTTTGACCTCCTGAAATAGTATTACTTGAGAACTGAGCATGAATTTGTATAATATAACAAATAAAATGGGAGCATAAATGATGACGATTAGCCCAGGCAGCAGTGTGTCATTGCAGGCAGAGAACAACAATAAAAGCCTGGAAAGGAAGTAGCAATTGCTGAGGTGAAAAGAATTACTAGAAATACATTTTTTCATCTGTATGCTGCAAAAGGTATCATTAAATTTAGTTTATGTTTATTATGCATTAATGCCCTTGATTTTCTTCCATTAACAAGACTATTATTGATGTAGCTATTCTACTTGATTAACATACACCAATATATTGTGAGCCTTATAAAAATATTCACCCTGTGTTTTAGCTTCACCCTTGGTTCATAATAAGTGTCAAAAACTTACTAGCAACCTACAAATAGAACAACTAGGGAAAGCTGTATTATTTCAGAAATTCCCCAACATTTTTTTTCTTTAATTTCCCTCAAGGCAGAAAAGAATAAACAGATACCCCCTGGGGTCTGATGGTTCCAGCTTAGCAGCAACAGCTCTGAAATTTCTTTTGAGGAGTCAGGCTGGATATTTTAAAAATTCAAGTGTGCTTTATTCCACTGTATAATATGTTTTATTTTTAATATTAAAATAGTGTGTAAATGGCTCTTGAGTAAAATTGATGGTCTAAGAAAATCCACCCTTCATGCTGTGCCTCTTTCTCCTCCTTGGTGGATTGATACGTGTTGTTGATAGTAATTGCTCCACACACTGAGAATTCTGAGAATGTTTCCAATAAAAATGTTAGTGAAATACATGATAATAGGAGAGTCATGGAGTCACATGGTTCCCTGTGTGTTTTGTAGCCAGAGTTCAGTTGCTCAAACTGAATTTCCTGTATTCTGCAGTCCATTCACACCCACTGGTAAACAACCCTTCCTACCTCCTACAGGCATTTATAATCTTTTTGCATTATTAATTAAAGGGCCAATTTAAACTTTTGCAAGTGTGGCTCTCTTTTTTTGCCCATAAAATTCAACAAAACTGGCAGAGGGGTGTAAGTCCATGCTTTGATTTAGATCAAGAATAACCCCCTGACCCCCAAAACCAAGAGGTTTGGTCTGCGGATCCTGGGGTGTTAGCACTGAATGTGCTATGAAGACATCGGACACGGGGTCTTCAGGTGTGAGCTAGCAGGGTGCATCTCCCTCCTGGATCCTTCCTTTCTCTATGCTCCCTGACCAGGGGGATAGAAATGTTCTCCTGTGTGGCAGGCCCTGGCCAGGCCATTCCACCTTGGAGCCAGCAGTCCACGGGTTGCAAGCACAACCCCCCGTAGACTTCTCCCCCTTGAAGCTGTGGGTGTTACTTGTTGCTTCTCAATGATGAGGCAAGTGCTAGAACAACACAGTATGTACAAGGCAGACTTATTTAATTGGAATCAGCTTTAGAAATCCAAACTCCATCAAAAATTTCTCCAGCAATAGTAAGAATGGGCAAGATAGAAAAATAGCCCAGGAGATTAAGAGCCTGCTTAAGCAATCACAGGGACCTGGGCCTGATCTCTGGCACTACAGACCTCACTAGCCCTGCCTCCAGCACCATTAATCCAGCCACTGAGACCAGGTATGGTAGCACGTGTCTGTAATCCAAGAGCTGAGGAGTTTAAGACAAGAGGCTCACTAAGAGTCACAGCTGTGCAGCGAAACTCTGGGTCAAATACATTACCAAGAAGTGGTAAGTATGACTCTTAAAAGTGTTTTTTCTATTAATCTCTATTAAAACAAACTTCACAAATGTAGATATGCCTGTATATTTTGATCTTTTGTTCTTAAATTTTGATGAAGAATTCTACAGCTCAGCCTTGTCATCTCTCTGTAAGTCTCCTGCAGTGGCCATGTAGACCAGTGGTCAGTGTCACAGATTCTAGGGTGTTTCCATCTTTGCCCCAAACCTGCCTCTGCCATCTACTCACTAAGTGACCGAGAAATGTTGTCTTCTATCTTTGTACCCTTTTCTACAAAATGGAGATAATAACAGTTCTTCTCTCACAGCCCTCTTGAAAAAGTTAATGAATTTTGTATATTATAAACATTTACCAATGCATAACATACTACTGGTGTCTTTGTGTTGCCCATCATATAGCTCTGACATAATACATAGCAAGGGTCAACACTACATTCAGTGGAATAACTATGATTGTCAGATTAAATTTTTTCTAAATAGTATACTTGTTATTAACGCAGACAAAATATTTGTGTAAAACTTTACAGTAAAAATTTCATTATTTAATAGTTCACTGTGCAGAATGAGTGTACTTTTCAGCACTTTCTTTGTACACACCTGTGTTGTCAGCTTTACACACCTCATAAGTCACAGTGATTTCCTTATGAACTAATGGACATTTCTTACGACTGCTCACACTTAAATTTGGGTGCGTATTCTTAGAAGGATAAACATATGTGGTGGCCTGAGTCTGTGTTTGAGTGGTAGAGCCCTGACCTAGTATGCAAGAAGCCCTGGATCCCTTCCCTGGAATTGCAAATAGATAAATAAATAGAATTAAATACTCAATAATAAAATTAATTAAATTGGACCGAACACAGACTCATCTCCCACAACCTACAATTCAATGGAGTGCTTCTCTGTCTCAAGTCAAATGCTGTTGAATTGATTTCAAAAAGTTCTCCTTTGCGACTTTGTGAATTTACCATCAAATGTATCGGATCTGTCTTTGTACAATAGAGCTTTCCTATCGTGGAGATTTATCCTTTATGGCAGGTCAGCACCAAGAATAAAAACTAAATCAGGGAGCCAGCAATGTAAAACTGTCAACACACCACACCCTCATGAAACCAACTGTATATTTAAGAAATGTTAAATAAAATCAAATATGATGACTGTTAGCAATCTTCTCCTGATGCTGATATTTCTCTAAAAGGGCCATAAAAAAGAATCTTCTTTCAGCAAGGCGCAAAGGATTTCCAGAGCTTGCAATTTCTTCCTGACATAATAGAGTATGAAAAACAAATTCCAATTTAAATATTCATGCCTTTAACTTTATTTAATGGTATGCTGCTGTGACTATTGATATTATATTTTAATGCCTTGTGATGTTCCTTCCAGTTTTATAACAGCTAAAATGATAGCCATCTCAAGAGTAATATTATAAGGCATGATTATGAAGTTCATAATTTTATACTTTGAAAGACATGCTCTGCTACTATTAATGACAACACGCAGACACTCCATGTAAACATTTCCTAGAAAATGTATGTTGCATGCTTTTAAATCAGTGAATATTCCACTAGTCAAGGAGGCAAATTTCACAACTGAAGTCCACCTTCAAACAATGTCAACCAGGCAATTCCACATGACTAACACAGCAGAGATGAAATGAAATTTAGCTCAACAACAGCAAAAATCTTCAGAGTATGTTTTGTTCTACCAATATGTCAAAGATCGAGAAAAATCAGTTGGAATTCAGCATGTAAAGAACAATGCCAATAAAATATATCTAGGATATTTCAATGCTGTTTGTAGATTTGTCAGTTTGAATGGAAAGATCTAAGAACTGAGTTTTAAAATTCTCTCTGTGTAGAAAAAAAAAAAAAAAAAAAAAAAAAAAACCACCTCGTCTTTGTAATACCTGCAAAAATGTCCTAGCAATTTAGAAAAGAAAAAAAGAAGCTATTCAACAAAACACCATAGCCTATCCATGAGCTAGAGTTAAACATTTTCTCTCTTCTTCCGTCTCACACAAACACAACACATGCATAGACACACGGAACACACACAAACGTTCAAATGCGCCAACACACCAAGTCCAGGCAGTGGCTGTGTTTTGTTTTGTTTTTGCAATGTGCCTATCAAGAGGATTACAAGTGAATCCCAGAGGCTGGAGATTATGACAGAATCCATGAGGCAATAACTGATGAAAGGTATCATTTGTATCTTTCGTACAAATGATACTTTCTTCCTGAAAGATTAGATCTACTAATACAATGTGCTATATTGTTTCTTCACAAGAAAAAAAAATATTAGAGAGCCTTTGTCATTGTCTATATTTAAAACTGAAGATGACAGTTTTTTCACACAAAACAATTCCAACTGTTGTTTCCTAGGAGTGGATCCCACATCAAGAGCTTTCAGCTCTGCAGACTCCTGGCAACGTGATCTGAGCAGGCCATGGCACTCTGTCCTTTGGTGAACTCACAAGGCACACAGGACTTACTCCAGGCCTTCACAGACCAATGGAGAGCCCTACAATAAGAGATCCTTCTCCTGAGATGTAAAGTGCTCAGGACCAGTTAGGAGCCATGGTTCGTTACTCATAGCACCTCTTAGAGGAAGTTGTAATTGGAGCGAAGACCCAGAGGAAAGCCAAGGGAGTGTCCCCAGGCTGTGCCCGGATGCCAGTCCCTCACAGCTCCGGGGGACCTCCTGCACACTAGATTAGCGAGCAAAAGTTAGTGCAGGCTACATTTGCATTTCTAGCACCTGCAACTGAAGAATTTTATATGCAAAATTACCTTACATCATTTAAGGAATAGATAAAGTATCTAGGGCAGTAATCAGAAGCCATCCCAGGTTAGTGATTTTTGTAATGATATTAATAACAAGTCATCACTTTTGTCTGGTACAAAACTAGGTCCAAATTTTGCATTACTAGGTGCAAATGCCTTCTGAATATTCAAGTTTTAATTTCCTTCAATTTAAATTATTTGTTTGTTATGGTGCCTATTTTTCTCAATAACTTGAGACCATCAAGAGGCTGAAGTTCTACCTTACCACACTTAAGTTTCCAGCACAGAAGGCCAGGCTTCATTTGTAGTAACTGCTCAAAAATTCTTTGTGGTTGGCAATGCATGGAATTAAATTTTGTTCCTGATGGATAACATCCATACTATAATGCCAGACCATTTGCCTATTGTCAAGATACTGTAAAATACAGTTCACAACAAGAAAGATAAACATTTGTCCATATATTTAAAGAAAGTCCTTTTTCCAATTCAGAAAATGAAACTGCTAGGATTTGGAATGCTCTTTCAGTTTTGAGCACTGGTAATGTTTACGTCACACAGAAAAATATATATAAAGAATTTTTAAAATACCAATTTGGCTGACCCCAGACTGAGAAAACACTAGAAATTATGACATTGCCTCAGGGATTAAATTCAATCTCTGTAAGTCCTGCATTATGCCTAAATTATAATAATATTTAAGCCTCTCTCTATAGCACTATCATTTTCTTCTGACTTCCTTCTTCCCCTTTGAACCAAGTTATACAAGAAAAAAAGTATAATTCTGACAAATGTTTTCTTAGTAGATGCTTCAATTATTTTCTATTTGAATGTTTGTCTGATTATAAAAGTAGCACACACTTAATATACTGAGTAAATATAGTTTAAAAAATCACCTACAACTACATCAGGATTAAATGTAGCTTCTGGATCAGATACTTCCTGTCTCTGTTTTTGCATATTATATACAGATATAAGTGGTAAGCATAGAATTCTAAAGTTAGAAATACAACAAATATAAAAGTTTAAACTATGATTTTCTGATTCAACATTACACTGGAAACACATTTCAATGTCATTAGATTCCACCATTTATTTTAGTCCTTCCTTATGTAGAGACATCAGACACAGCAATTAATATGAAAATGTGGACCTTATAGATTAATCTTCTAAAAATAATCATTTATAAGAGCTCAAAAATCCTAATTAAGCAATAAATAAATAAATAAATAAATTTATTAAAAAATAAACGCTCAGCCAGTAGCTGAAAAATCTTTACTGTGTTCTATTTATTTCATTTTCTTTCTCTCCCTCCACACTAAACTGAAAGGTTGTATAGGTCAAGAATTGGACCGATCTTTACATCTTCTCACCCAGAACACTGCTAGGCACAGAGCATAGCCCTGAACAAAGACCAGTGAGCAATTAACAAAGAAAGATAATGGCCTGGAGATTAGAACAGTAGTCAATAAGATAATGTTTTGTATTTTATTCTGATGTCAAACAACGTTAGCCAGTCAGAGATATGAACTAGTGTATTTTCCTTAATATCCATGAGTTCAGCAAACATAAATAGCATTTATTTTTTCCCTTGGTTAAATAGAGCATCTTTCAAACTTCTTAAGCAGTTTATTTATTTGATGTCAACGGGACATATTTAAATGCAAAGAGAGAATTATAAACAAGAAAATGTCAACATTCATCAATTTACTAGCTGAGAACCAAAATTAGGCAGTAATAAAACAGGACATCAACTTGTTAGTAAAGTAAAGAAAAGTAGGAGAAATTAGAATTATTTTTAGATGTTTCGATTCTGCTTCTCAACATTTTTCCCTATCAGTAAGTAGAGATCACATAACTAGAAATTATGTCCACATGTTAGAGACACAAGTTACAGTGTTAGAATAATGGTGTTGTTGTTTAGCATTAATTTTTCAATCTTTTCCATTGCTGTGTAACAAATTACTATAAACATAATGAGTCAAAATACAACCTGCATTGAAGACCACACACTTTCCATGCTACAGGACTTGGTCACAGCTGAGATGGGTCCGCTGTGTATCACTGACAAGGTAGCCGTTAGTTCTACTCTCCCATCTTGCTGGTCATGTTCAAGGCTGTCCCCAGCTCTTGGGGCCTCTCCTACTGTTTGTCCCAAAGCTCTCACAGTTATGCTGCCTGCTTCTTCCAGGCCAGTAAGGAAACAAAATGTGAGCTCTAGATGCTGCTGAGAACTCACTGAAGCTGTCGGGCTGACCCAGAGTACTCTCTTACTGAATCAACTCAAAGGAAGCTAACTAGGGACCTCAGTTTGCCTGCATTAAATTATTTGCTCTGTCATCCAGAGGTGATTATACAGGCCAGGTACCACAGGGTTGAGATTGCAGTGGGAATCTGGGTGCATCAGAATCTTCCTGCCTCAGTGCATAACCTGCAGATATGACTGTGTGCACACAAAGTCTTCCAGCCCCCAGATCAGTCACTTAAAAAACAAACAGAATTTCAAAGTCATCAAGTCTAAATATTTAATATATGTAACACTGTTGAAATTTCCAGTCACATTTCTTTCTTGAGAAAAATGAATTGAGACTTAAGTTCACGCTATTGTAATGACTGCTTTTGGTAAAGTGCTTATCCAAGTCAGTGACACCTGGAAGACGTGAAAGGGAGGAGGCAAAGGAAGTCAGCACAGCAGATGTTCTCTCCTCCCGGCAGCATCAGTGTGACAGGGATCAGATGGAACAGCAGGCAGGCTGCCTGCCTGGGCAGTCCGATGGCTACAGCAGCACCAATTACTAAGTCCAGCCCTGAGAAGCCTGGTGTAACAAATTCATCTTGCTGGCATAAATGCTTTCATGGGTATAGGTTTTCAATATTCTTACAAATGGTCACCAGAAGAAACAGGTGTAATTTAAAACCTATGAAAATGCATTTTTAATCAAAACTTCTAAAATATAAGACACACATATGAATACGCTTGTCATTGATATTCTCTCAGATGCAAGGGGAGAGCTAGTAGGTTTTGTGTGAGTCTGCTCCTACCTAAGATGAGTATTTCCCATAACAAAAGACAGACTGGTATGGTTTTCACTGTCACATCTACTCTTTGCTCCCAAAAGAATCTACTTTCCTCTTGTTACCAGAAGAGATAGGTAGAAAATTTACAGTCTTGATCTCGAGATTAAAAAATGCCCCACATACCTCTCTAGGGATGGACATCAAGGATTGATATTCTATTCTAAATAGGTATCATCCCCCTTGAGAAAGTCAGGAAGAGTCACTAACCCAAGCCCTCATAGAGCAAGCCCCTGCTCTGTGTTCTTGCCTGCATGCTATATGACTTAGTTTCCCCTTTGATTCCAATTTAATCAATTTTACCTGAGCAACTATGCTTGTAAACTCATTAGTTGATCATAGTTTTGTCCCACTTCATCCCACCTAGTGAGTACCCATGTTTCCCACCTTGGACCCACCTCATCTTGTGGATTCACTCTATAAAAATATGTAGAAAAGTCCCAGGGTCCTTGACAACACCAGTGGGTCTCTTCTGTCCTTCTCTAAGACAGAAGCCCTCTTTCCCTCAATAAATATATTCTATTCCTAGCCTCTGTTGTTCAGTTTTAGAGAACACGAACTTGTTCCATATATCTTTCAAGTTGGGAGTTTCTTTCTCCTATATCACTATGCCTTTCTAGAAGAAGACACTGAGTCCGGGCGTGGTGGCATGTGCCTGTAATCCCAGCACTAGGGAGGCAGAAAGTAGGAGGATCACTATGAATATGGGCTGCATAGTGAGACCCTGTGTACAAAAAAAAAAAAAAAAGAAAGAAAGAAAGGAAAGAAAGAAAGAAAGAAAGAAAGAAAGAAAGAAAGAAAGAAAGAAAGAAAGAAAGAAAGAAAATCTAGAAGAAGGCACTTGAATTCAACCAAGGTGAACCAAGGCCATTGCTTTTCCTCTGTTGGATGGGTGGTTTTCAAACTTGGGCATCCATGTGAGAAGTATAGAAAAAATAGAAATGACTAGAGCCAAATACAAAGCTACAATTGATTTGTTTCTCCTAAGTATAGTCCCTCCTGTTTGGGCTTTCAATACCCTAGGTATTCCTGTGGAAGGGAACTGTAGGCCACTTTTTAAAAATTTTATGTATCTGATACAAGGTTTCACTAAGCAGGTCTGACTCTTCCTGATCCTCTTGTTTAAGCCTCCCCAGAGACAGGAGTACAGGCATGTTTCACCACTTCAGGTTTTGGAGACTGGCTCTGCTCACTGAAGGTAGGGCCAGCAGGGCTTGTGGTGCCAGGGATCAAACCCAGGTCCCTGCACTTGCCAGGTGGACACATACCACTGAGCTATCTCCCTGGCCCCTAGACCATTTTTTGCAAAATTTTATTCATTAAAATTGTTTAGGATTTTAATAGGCTGTCTTTCTTATCTATCAACATATTAGTGGGAGTAGTGCAGATTGGTACAACTACTATGGAAATCAGTGTAGAGATTTCTTCAAAAGCTAGGATTGAAGGACTCATTCAAGCCAACTATTCGCCTCCTGGGTGTTTTTCCAGAAGAACTGAAAATTTCATGCTATAGTGACATATGTGCACCCATGTTTTTAGCAGCTCAATTTGTCACAGCTAAATC
Source organism: Ctenomys sociabilis (assembly GCA_004027165.1). Lineage (NCBI taxonomy): Eukaryota > Metazoa > Chordata > Mammalia > Rodentia > Ctenomyidae > Ctenomys > Ctenomys sociabilis. Next base: position 118,773 of record PVKA01000178.1, read on the forward strand.
CTGGAAACAACCTAGATATCCATCAGCTGAAGAATGGATAAAGAAGATGTTGTATTTTAACACAGTGGAGTATTGTTCAGCAATAAAACAGGATAAATTTTAGTCTTTTGTCAGTGAATGAATGCAACTAGAAATAACTGAAATAAATCAGACCCACATGTGCAAACATTGTATTGTCTCTTTAGTGGGAGAGTCTGAAAGAGAAAATGGAATGTGAAGGGTACAGTAGACACTGTGAGAAGGGAGTGAACTTACTCAAAAAGAAAGAGTTACTGAGGTGAGGAGAAGGACAAGAGAGGGAGTTGGGGAAAGAGACATATCTATGCATGTAAACAAGATACTTTGGATAGCTGTACTGTACATTTCTGCTGATCTATGGAAAGGAGCAGATAATATATTTTATCCCCTTCTTTCAATTATTTTCCTCTGCTTAATTTGTTATAAATTTCTTTCTCTTTTCCTTTCTTCTTCCAATTTCACAGGCATATATCTGGTAATATGAATAACTGGTCAGAAGACAACACCATGTATTACAACAAATGCTATGAAATTCATATTACTTTGTTAAGTGAAATTCTATAGCACTCATAATTTTTTATCCAGGTTAATGCTAATTTGTATTCTCTTTAAGAAAAAATGAAAAAAGAAATTCCTGTCCAGGCCTCCAGCACACTAATACCTAATGATGTATCTATCCATATGCATATATTCATATGCATGCATATGTACACATACATATAAAATTGCATTGAACTTTCACGTTTTGGAAAACACTGAAAACAACTTTCACATATCACTTAATTGCATGTTAACATGCATTATTATACTTTTTGAAAATATTTTTGGAATCTTCATTTTGTTATACAAATATATACCTTAAGAGTTTGCTACCATAACTGCACATTACAAATGGTCTTTCTAAACTTTGTTTGTGTTAGTGGTTCTTTGTTCGTAAGGTTTTTCCCTTTTGCAGTCCCTCATTTTACTTGCTGCAGTACTCTGAAAAGGCATTCTTCTGTTCTTTCTGCATTCTCTGTCACTATACAATAGTATTTTCTTCTACATTATCAATAAGTAATATTTTGTGTATCATTATAATTAACTGACACTAATTCTTTCTTAGCAGCTAGAGTTAAAAATAATTTATGGAAATCTTATTATTTCTTAGTCACTTCGAAAATATTATGTATAAAACTAAAAAGAAAGTTAAAGTTTCTTCAGCATAATTTTTCCCAGCCTTATTAATTGCACTGAGCCATATTACATCCCCAGCCTTTTTTTATTAATTTTAAGATTTGGTCTTGCTAAGTCACTAAATCCTTCAGGTGGGGCACAAACTTGCAATCCTCCTTCTTTAGCTTCCAGAATACTGGAACTATGAGCATACATCTTTTGGATATATGGGCATGTAGCTTGTGTTAATAAGAAAAAAAATTGATGCAAGAGAATGCTAAATTGAATATCAGTAGCACTTTACAGAAGATATCTCAATATTTCTGATTGTATTCCTTCTTATTGACAGCAGAATTACGAACACATGTTGCCTACGTGTCTTTCCAAAAATCTCTCAGCTTCTCTACTTTGTAACTAACCCTGTCACCTCAAATACATTCATTTTGAAAAGGTCTTAGGCTTCACACTAAACCAACAGTTACCAAAGAACTGATAATCATGGGGCCTAGTAGATGGCCCAATAGAGCAAGCACTTCCCTGGTGAGCACAAGGGCTGAGTTCAACTCTGGCCCATTTTTTGTTTTGTTCTGCCAAAACAGAGGAAAAAAAAAACTTGACAATTATTCAGGATGCCCTGAAATACACAGATTAAAAAAAGTGCTTTTAAAAGTCACTGAAAGTAGGACTACATATTAATGATTTCATTTGGTCCTAACCTCTCTAGCTAAACTTCTCTTTTTCTTCTGCTGAACCAGCAGTGAAAACTGCCATCCTCAGTGTGAACAGCTAAAAGAAAAATTTTTTGTTTCCATGACAACAGTATTCATATATAAATAATTTCAGAACCCATTAAGTGAGTCAATTAACATTTTAAATATTAAATAAAGAGAACATTAATTTATGCATCCTATCTGGCTACTGCCCATCTATCTTCTTCCTTTCTCTTTTAATCGGAACTGAAATACAAAAAAAAAGAAAAAAGTTCTAGTCCTCAATGAATCTAAGTGACAATAGAACAGATAATTTTAATTGCTTTGAAGATACAATATCATCTTAAAAGCAATTGAGTGAATACCTTAATTTATAAATTTCTTTTTTCGAGTTTCTTGTAAGAGGACTCAATAAAAATAGAAGAGTTAAGATGATAGATGGGATGGGTGAGTAACCACAGAAGCTAGGGCTCTGAACAAAGCTTAGTGTTCAAAACTGAACCTGAATAAGTAAAGTACTGAAAGCAAAAGTCAAATGAAGTTCATTGTCTTTGGGCTTTGGTCGTTTGGTTGGCTTTAAATCACGTATTTTAGAAATGTTGTTGTACTTGTTTTAATGATATTGCTTTCTTGTTGTCCTTCTATGATGGAGTATTTTAAACAGAACTAAATTTGGACCATGTCTCCTGAAGTTGTCCTTTGCAAGCAAAGTTCAACAGAAGTAACATGGTTTTCCCGAATCTTCTACCCCCAGTGAGGGAAGGAGGTGTGAGTGAGTTAGGCTGCAGCCCCAGCCCTAAAGAACACTTGGAGAATCATTGTCGGGAGGTATCGACCTGAACACAGCTACCGCTCTCCGTGTAGGAATATGTTCCCCTTTAGTGGTGCATGCAGCCACCAGAGCTCACCTTCGGGTTTCTCACTTACCCACTCACCGGCTCTCATATTATTTCAGGTCTGAACTTATCTTTTCTTTTGCCAGCATGTCATTTTTTTTTCTTTCTGAATCTTAAAATTATGTTTTAAAAATATAACTGAAAGTAAGAGAACTGAAGGACTGATGAAATATAAAGTCAAATTTCTCCATCAAGGGAGGCAAAGATACGTGAGAATGTGGCAAATATGGACAAAAGCAGTTCATTCAATTTAACTGATGAATGTTTTCACTCAGCCAACCTCCTGCCTGGCTCATGTTCATCTTTCAAAAGTTTTCTGATTTATCTCCCTGACACAAACTTTGAATATGTATTTTTCTTTTCAAAAGGTCACAAAACCCCACCCTCCCTCTCTCTGATCAGCTCTTGCACCTAAAATTATGTGACTGTGCCTTTCAAGCAATATATTCTTGAACATTTCAAATATACTCATTTAGCCTAAATCATCCTTTCTGATTATGAAGACTTTCTACTCTCCTGCCTCACCTCTAGCAAGATGTAGTTCCCCTATTTCCCAAGAAAGCCCTCCAATCAGGCAAATAATTCTAAAAGCCCGACCCACACTCCTTGTCGTTGCTCTTGGCTTCTTCCTGGAGGGAAATACATGGTTCTACACCCCTGGAAACAGTACATATATGTCAGCCATATTTAAAATAATATTCTGCATATTGAAAAAATATATATCTATGTATATACAAAATACTTAGCATATAGAGCTACTTTCTTTTAGTTCAATGGGAAGAAAGTTTTAAACTAATAGTGTCAAGACAAGATATCATGTCTGCATCTTGTACTATGAATAACTAATACAAAGACAACAATATGCAAAGTATTAATTATTATAACTGTCCTACCAACCTGTTTTGAAACTGTCTCATTGCTACTTATTTCTCAATAAAATTAATACAGAAAAGAAAAATTAAAAGAAACTTTCAACTCTGGTTTTCAGGTTATATTTCAAATTATGGCTTTTATTTCAACATTAGTCATGAAGATAACCAACCTATTTAGCACCAAAAATAAGAGATGTCTCTTACTTATTCATGAACAGCACGTTTCCCATTTATTTCCCAAAACTCAGTATTCATTTCCTCCAATAAGCATTTCTTATTTTTCTACAGTGTGCTGGACACTGAGTAAGCACTAGAAAAATAGGACGAGCAAGAGAAATAATTCTTTTCCTCTTAAAATAGGCAGTGGAGAAGGGACTTTAATCTGCTCATTCCATAGGTAAGTAACTGCGCCACTTAATGTTAAAAGGAAAAGGCCCTGAGAAAATAATGATATATTTTATAAATGTGATCTACTTGGTTTCCAGAAGGATCTCCGAGGAGACTTCTCTGAGGAAGTGGTACTAGAAGTTAAATTTGACACTGGATGGGCTGGATAGAACTGATCTCATCAAGCAGTAAGAATGCTCCAAGGTAAGGATTTTCAAATGTAACATAGAGGAGTGACAGACATTTCTAATGCAGTGGGCATAATAGGCTGGAGTGGGAAGAAGTTAAAAGGGGAATTGTCCTAACAGGACATTCTGAGGCTGCTTGTGCACACGTGGAGAACCTGGGACAGTGACCCAGTTTGCTCAGGGTAGATGCTTGGTTCTCAGAGCAAATGATGCTTCAGCTAATTATCTGAATAAAAATACAAGCTGGAAGTGAGATCAAGCAGGGCTGGGGCATCAAGTCTTCCCTCAGCCTCTTGGATAATTTTGTTTTAATCTCTCTGCCTTTGACAATATATTTTGGATTTTTTCTCTAATTGTCATCATCTTGCAATCTCTCTACCTTTTTTTTAAATTCCTTTATTTATTTCAGTGTCTCGCTACACATCACGGATTCTTTTTTCGCGGGGGTGGGGGGTGAGCTGAGCCGGCCCTGTGGGGAGGGGCTGGCATAGCATGTGGTGCTGGGGCTTGAACCGCGGTCCCTGAGAGGCGCTCTAGACCGCTGAGCTATCTTGCCAGCCCAATCTCTCTACCTTTGAAGGGGACTTTTTAGACAATGAAATCTGTTTTATCTCCACCTAAAATCTCTACATTTTTTTCTTTTATCTTCTTTTCATTCATACCATTTTTTCAGAGACTCTACTACACCTGAAGGAAGTAGATGAGTGAGCAAGATTTGCAAGATTTTTAAAGCTCAAAATCAATGAAGGCAGAGCTCTTAGAGAACCAAAATTTCATTCCATGTACACTCATTTAGTAGTTACCATATAGGAAAGATAGAAATACAGGAATAAAGGAAATTTGGAGGCTGCTGGTGATCAATTCTACTAGAAAGAAAATGGAATTATAGTATTATGTGGTCCACTATACAGACAGAAACAAAAATAGGATAATATCAAGAGGTTAAAAGTCTCTATTTTCATGAAAGAAAGCAACATTATTTTGTTAAACCTTAAAGGACAAGAGAGAATTTGTCATGGAAAGTTGTAGATGAAAGCCTTTCTAGACTGGACAAAGAAGAACAAAAAACTATGTGGGAACTCAGGAAAAGTTAAAAGGATTTTTGCAGCCCAGAACTCCCAACTTATAACTGAGATTAGTTCCAGTAGCCTCAATCACTGCTTCCTTTAAAATATGGGTCAATAAAGCTTTCATTATGAAACTGTAGTGAAGGTCAAATGAAATGATCCATGAGAACTGCCTCACTTTGCACAGGTCCCAGTCAGATGAACTCTAAATAACAACAAATATCAATGATAGACTATGAAATATTCTATGAGCTCCTCCTGCTTTATGATTTGGCCCCCAGAACCAGCCAGCGAGACAGGTATTGTTACTCTTGCTGGTACTGTCTTCTCCATTTGTACAGCTATGGAAACCAGGCACTAAAAGTTTGGGCCACATATAGGTCAGTGGTGAGGCTGAAATGAGAACAGGCAGCCCAATGTTAAGCCCTGAAAAAATGTGTGGCAACTTAGCAACAGGCTCCTGAAGGATAACAAAAATTCTAAAGTGGAAGCAAAAAGTATCTTGAGAAATACAAAAATGAAAAGATAGTGTATCAAACCCAATAGGATACAGGAAAAAATATTGTAAGAGAGAAAGGTGTAATTATGGAAATCTATACTGAGGAAGCAATAAAGATCTCAAACGGGGTGGGAAGATAGCTCAGCAGAATAAATGCTTGCTCGGCAAGCGCAAGGGCCTGACTTCAATCCTGAGTTCAAAAAAAAAAAAAAAAAAAAAAAAAAAACTTAAATAAAAAACCTAACTTTATACCTTCAGAAACTAAACAAAGAACAAAATGCACAGTTTTGAAAAGGAATTAAATAGTAAAGACTTGAGTATAAATAAATGAAACAGCAAGATATAACTAAAAATATCAAGAAAAAGAATAACTGCTGCTTGAAACGACCAACAAAATTGACAGCTATTCACTAGGCTAATGAAAGCAGAAGGGGAGGGAGAGAGAGAGAGAAAGAGAGAGAAAACTCTCAATATTGAAAATGAAAGAAGAAACATTATAAGACATAAAAGAAATTGGAAAATAATTATGTGAGCAATTATAATCTGAAAAACTGATCAACTAAAAGAAATAGACACATTCCTGGATTCACACATTATATTAAAATTGAATTATCAAAAAATAATGAGTAGAAGAATAAATCAAAAATCAAAAATTTTCCAACAAAGACAAGCCCATGATGCAAATCCTTTCCCAGCTCTTTTTAAAACTTACAGCTAAATATCCCATCTCATTTTATATGGCCAGGTCACCCCAAAGCAAAGCCAGATCTTAAAAAAAATCAAAAGAAAAGAAAATTGTTAGCCAATGTTCTTAATGAAAGCAGATGCAAAAATCTTCAACCAAAACCAAATTCAACAGCATATTAAAAGAATAATTCATCATGATCAACTGAGATTTATCTCTTTTGTGCAGTAATTATTCAACATACACAAGTCAATTCATCTAATGCAGTTCATTAACTGAATGAAAGATTAAAAAAAACCATACCATCATCCCAAAAGACACACAAAAAAGTATTTGATAAAAGTCAACATCCTTTCATATAGAGGAACAAATGCTCTTAACAAATTAGATATAAAGAGTGTACTACAATACAATAAAGGCCACACAAGACAGCTTGCATAATAAACTATGGTGAAAATCTGAAAGCTTTTCCAAGATCAAGATAAGAAACAAAACATTCATTTTAGAAAGAGTGTAAAACAATTCTATTTGCTGATGACATGATCTTTCATATAGAAAACCATAAAGGCCACACACACAGAGAGAGAAAGAGAGAGAGAGAGAGAGAGAGAGAGAGAGAGAGAGAGAGAGAGAGAGAGATCTGTGCTAACAAATGACTTCAGTAACATTGTAAGATAAGTGGCTAAGCTGCTACAATGAGAACTGTCCAAACCCATGCATGCTTCGTGAGTGAGACCCTCTTCTGCACCCTTATGACTCCCCCCGCACCCCATGAGCTGAGTGAGAACTTCTACCACGTTCTCAGAACCCTCAGATCCAGCCCTAGCCCAGACTCAGGGAGTGTGCGGGACAGCTTCCCTGCTCCTCTAGCCCCCTTGTCCCCTTCAGATGCAGCTCAGGCCTGGCATACAGGTCTAGGGTGAACATCTGCAGCTGTAGTCCTTGCAGAGAGAGTAGGGAACAGAACGATCCAGCCAGTCCCAGAGCAGAACATCTTGCCAAAGGGGCACAGCAGGTTCACTCCCAAGGGCTGCATCAGGAAGGAGCTGAGCACAATAGCCAGACACAAGCCAGGCACAACTGGATAAATTCAAACTTTCTAGATTTACACCCGAATTTCAGTAAGAGCTAAGGTTCTAACTACACCGAAGTTCTACAACAAAGGTCAGAAGACAGTGATATACAAAATGACAATAAGGAGTAAAATGCAATCTCAGACTCCAAGTGCAGATAGATGATACTAGCACAGAACAAATTAGGAATCACACAGCTGAAATCAATGAATCAATAGCGTCTGAAATAAATGACTGTAGAAAGGTACAGGGGAAATCAAATAAGAAATAGATAAAGAATCAAATGCAGAAACATATGGAGGAACCCAATGCTCACCCAGAACAAGTGCAGAAGACACTAGCTGAGCTGAAATATATGAATTAATGCCATCAGAAATAAATAAGCAATAGCAGAAAGCTGTAGAGTAATTCATAGCAGAAATAATTTCTGAAATAAAAAAAGAATATTCTAACTTCATAGCGTCTGAAGTAAAGAAACAAATACAGAAACATACAGAGGAAACCCAAACTGAAAAATTGTGCAGGAAAAGAATTAATAAGTGCTTCTAAAGAAGACTTTGATAAAAAATAGAGATTAGAAAAATGACAGATTCCTTGAATGAGCAATACATTCAAGAAATCAATCACATGAAGCAGAGTCAAAGAGACATAGAGGAACTTAAAATCTGAATCACAAGCTGGCAAAACCGTTTGAGTGAAACTGAAGACAGAGTTTCAGATCTTGAAGATGGTGGGCAGCTAGTGAAAAGGTGAGAAAAGATCTCTTAAAAACAACTAGGATGCAGGAAAAATAATTCATAACTTGCAAAATGAATAAAAAGATGAACAATATGAGACTTATAGGTATCAATGAGAAAGACAGAGTCAAAAATAACATTAAAAAATATAGGCAAAAGTAATAGCAGAAATTTCCCGAATATGAGGAAACAAACTGACATAGAGGTAACCAAAACATACAGAATGCTAAGTAGTCTCAACCCAAATGAAAACACATCAAGACATATGAGAGTCAAGATCCCAGAAATCCAGCACAAGAATAATATACTAAACCTGCTAGAGAAAAGAAGCAGATCACATTGAAAGGACACCCCATCAGAATTATGGCCAACTTCTCTTTGCAAACTATGAAGGCAAGGAGAGCATTGAGCAGAGTACTTCATCTCCTCCATGAAAACAAATTCGAGCCCAGATTACTATACCCTGCAAGACTCTCCTTCAAGTTTGATGAAGAAGTGAAATACTTCCAGGAGAAAGAACAACTAAAGAATTTCATGATGACAAAGCCAACCCATCACAGGCTACTAAACGATGTTCTAGAGAGGGACTAAAATGATCAGAATTCCATGAACAAGAACAGAAGCAACCAACTAAGTAGGGCCAAAAATTAAGCACAGGAGAAAAAGGAGTAAACAACAGCAGGTAAATAACATGTCAAGCTTAAGTCAATACATCTCAATTATAACCATCAATATAAATGCACTCAATTCACCTATGAAGAGAAATAGATTGGCACAAAGGATTAGGAAACAAAAGCCAAGAATATGCTATATACAAGAAACACACTTAACCCATAAAGATATTTATGGACTGAAAATCAAAGGGTGGAAACCAGTACTACACACCCCACCACATCAGAAAAACGCAAGGGTAGCAATCCTGTTCTCAGACAGTATCAACTTCAAACCAAGAATGATCAAGCGAAATAAAAAAGGCCACTATATGCTGGTTAGGAGAAAAATTGAATAGGAAGAGATAACACTCATAAATATGAATGAAATAAACACAGGAGCACCCCACTATATAAAACAAATCTTAATGGACATGAAAAATCTAATATCAATACCACAATCTTAACAGGAGAACCTAACACCCCTTTATCCCAAAAAGATAGGTCAAAAAGACAAAAAAAAATCAACAAAGAAGTAGCAGAAGTGAAGCAGAACTTGAAACAAATGGACTTAATGGACATGTATGGAGTGCTCCACAGAAGCAGAGATGAATACACATTTTTTCAGCTGCATATGGGTCATTTTCTAAAATAGACCATGTACTGGTCCATAGATCATGCTTAAGTATATGCAAGAAAACAGAAATTATCCCATGCATATTATCTGACCACAGTGCAATGAAACTGCAAATAAACAACAAAAGAAACCAGAAAATCCCCCTAAATACATGGAAATTAAATTACACCCTACTCAGTAATCAATGGGTCACAGATGAAATTATACAAGAAATGCAACAATATCTGCAATTCAATGAATATTCAAGCACAGCTTCTCGGAATTTATGGGATGCAATGAAAGCAATTCTCACATGGAAATTTATAGCTATGAATTCACACATTAGGAAAACAGAACAGGAACAAATAAACACCATAATGCTGACCTCCAACAACTAGAAAAGGAAGAACAAATGAAAACCAGAGCCTAAACAGAAAAGAAATCAGAAAAATTAGAGCAGAAATGAACTCAACTGAGATGAGGAAAACAGTTCAAAAAATTAACGAGTCAAGAAGCTGATTCTTTGAAAGATTAAATAAAATCAATAAGCCCCTAGCTAACCTCATCAAAAAGAGGAAAGAAAAAATTCAAATAAAAGCAATAAGGAAAGAAATTTCCACAGAGCGGTGGAAATTCAGAAGATTATAGTAGCTACTTTGAGAATCTTTACCCTCACAGAATAGAAGACACAGACAAAATGGACAGATTCCTAGGAAGGAATTTTCAAAACTGAATCAAGAAGATATAACAACTGTCAATAAACCAATAACAGCCAATGAAATACAAGATGTAATAAAAAACCTACCGGTAAAGAAAAGTCCAGGTCCCAATGGAATCACAGCTGAATTCTACAAGAAATTTATGGAAGATATATGCCATATAGTCCTCAAACTCTTTAAGGAAATTGAAAAGGAAGAAATCCTCCCAAAATCATTCCTGGAAGCAAGTATTATACTGATAGCAAAACCAGGGTAAGACACAACTAAAAAGAGAACTGCAGACCAGTCTCCCTATGAACATAGATGGAAAAATCCTTAATAAAATCCTCGCAAATAGAATACAGCAAATCATCAAGAAGATCATGCATCATGACTAGGTAGGATTCATTCCAGGGATGCAAGTATGGTTTAATATTCAAAAATCAATACACGCAATAAACTATATTAATAGAGTAAAATCTAAAAATCACATGATCATCTCAATTGATGCAGAAAAGGCTTTTGACAAAGTCCAACACTCATTCATTTTCATAGTCTTACAGAAAATTGCAATATAAGTCCTCTACGTCAATCTGATAAAAACCATTTATGAAAACCCAATGGCTCACATAATTCTAAATGGGGAAAAACTAAAATCTTTTACTATTAGATCTGTTACAGACAAGAATGTACTCTATCACCCCTTCTATTCAACAAAGTTTTGGAATCATTAGCTAGAACCATTAGACAAGAGAGAGAAATAAAAGGTATAAGAATAGGTAAAGAAGAAATCAAATTATCATTATTTGCAGACGATATGATATTTACTAAGAAGATCCAAAAAACTCCACCAAAAAGCTTCTAGAATTAATACAGAAGTTCAGACGCATAGTAGGATACAAAGACAATAGCCAAAATCAGTAGCATTCCTCTACACAGACAAAAAACACACTGGGGGCGGGGGGATTATAGAAGCAGTATCTTTTACAATAGCAAGGAAAATGAAATATTTTGGAAATAATCTAACTAAAGAAATCAAAGATTAGTAGTCTCAGAAAAGAGATCATAATTTCAGAAAATGAAAAGATATTCCCTGCTCCTGGATAGTTAGAACCAACATTGTGAAGATGGTCATACTCCCAAAATTGCTGTAGATTTAGTTCAGTCTCTATCAAACTACCACCAATGTACATCAGAGACCTAGAGAAATCATTCCCAAAATTTACTTGGAACCAGAAAAGACCTAAAATAGCAATGGCAATTCTGGGCAACAAAGACAAGGCAGAAAGCATTAAAATACCTGATTTGAAACTATATTACAAGGCTACTGTGATAAAATCAGCATGGTACTGGCAACAAAATAGACCTGAGGATCAGTGGAATAGATTAGAAGATGCTGAATACACTAGGAACACACTCAGCCATGCTATCTTTGGCAAAGATGTCAAACTTACTCACTGCAAGAAAGATAGGCTCTTTAACAAATGGTGGTGTAAAAACTGGCTCTCTGCATGTGGAAAAATAAACTTGACCCAGATCTATCACTATGCACTAAGTTAAGATCAAAATGGATTAAAGATCTAAACATTAAAACAGAAACACTAAATCTCCTAGAAGAAAAGGTAGGAGGAACTCTTGAAGACATAGGGGTAGGCAAAGAGTTTATGAACAAAAATGAAATTGCCCAGGTAACACTTGAAATAATTAATGACTGTGACCTCCTCTTATTGAGACGTTTTTGCATGTCAAATAAAATTACTAACGAAGTGAAAGGGCAACCCAGAAATTTGGAAAACATCTTGACAAATAAATATTCAAACACACATCTGCTCTCCAGAATTTGTAAAGAACTAAAATACATGAGGGCCCCAAAATTTAAAGACCCAATCCAGAAATGGGCATCCCATATGAACACACACTTCTCAGAGGATGAAATTAAAGAAGCAAATAAATATATGAAAAAAAATGTTCCAAATCACTAATCATCTGTGAAGGGCAAATTAAAACAACACTGAGATAACATCTCACACCACACAGAATGGCTATCATAAACAAATCAACCAACAACAAATGTTGAAGAGGCTCTGAGGAAAAAGGAACCCTTCTCCATTGCTGGTGGGTATGTAGATTGGTGCAACCATTATGGAAATCAGTGTGGAGAATCCTTAAAAAACTAGGACTGGAAATCCCATTCAAACCAGCTACTCACCTACTGAGATTTTTTCTGGAGGATCTGAAAACATCATATCATAGTTATATATGTGTACCTATGTTTATAGCAGCACAATGTGTGATAGCAAAATCTTGCAAACAACCAAGATGCCCATCACCTGAGGAATGGAAGAAAAAGTTGTGATATTTTTATACAACGGAGTATTATTATTTAGCTATAAGGAATGATAAACTCAAAACCTTTATATTTAAGTGGATGCCACTTGAAAATATACTCATAAGTAAAATAAACCAGACACACATGTGTAAGTATCACGTAGTCTCCCTAGTATTAGAACTCAAAAGAAGAATTACAAATAGAAAGTTATAACACAGTCAAAAGGAAAGCAAGATCTTGAAGATTAGATAATAAAGAGAGAGCAAGAAGAGCTAGGAAACAAGTCAGAAGCAAAGTCATACAGTAATATGTACAAGATGTATAAGGCAATGATCCTGAGAATCTTCAGAAGATTTTCAAATCTAGGAGTTAATTGGTAGGATTCTTACCCTGACTAACTAAATATGCTGATACCTGTGAACCAAGCAACTACACTGAAGATGGCAACGTTTAAAGAAGGGTCATACTCGGAGTGCCTGTCTTTCTGGTCTTCTGAATACGTGCTGCTTGTCATGACACACAGGACGCTGTGATGCTGTCTCTCGGGTAGATATTTATTTTAAAAGGAGGGGAGTGAATGAAGGCAGGAGAAAGGAAAATGAGTGTTGCAGGGCTGTCCTCCTTCAGTGGTGTATATGGTTAGATTTCTAAACTTAGTGTAAATGTATATGATTGTTTATTCCTATTTTTAAACTATATTTTAATTTTTTAAGTTATATTTTGTATGGTCTTATAGTGTAACATATCAATACTTGATGAAAAATACCTGTTCTATGTTAAGTCTAAGATACTTGATATTCAGACAGGTTAAGCTCAATAGCATAGGTTGTACGGTAATAACAATAAGCTTCTCTTCTGGAATGTTAACCTAAATTTGCAGACTAAAACCTAGGGAAAAAGGAGGGCCACAAAGACAGCCAACATTTTGGCCCTAGCCTTTCAAGGTCAATTAAGACTCAGAACACATTAGAACTTGTACTGTAATATTCAATTCAGTTGTGTCCTAAATTTTCTGATCAAGGAGATTATGGGGCCACAGAGGAAAGGGATTGATCGTGTAGATGTGCCTAAGGAGAGTCACATGGAGAGAAAACATTCTCTCAGGCTCTTACGTAGCGCAAATTGGTCAAGCAGTGACCATGACTCATCCACATGGCTGACACAGACAAAACATCTACAAACTGCAGTACGGGATCTCAGGATAGGGGGCCAAGGAGATGGCTCAGTAGAGTAAGCACTTCCTTGGCAAGTGCAAGGGCCTGAGTTCAGTCCCCGGTTCCACCAAAAAGAAAAAAAAAAAAAAAAAAAGAAAGAAAAAAAAACAAAGGATCTCAGGATAAATCCTGAGGGGATTTGACTGACCTTGATCAAACACAGAAGCTACAATTTTAGTTAAATAAGTCTTGCTTTATCATGGTCTTAACCATCCATCAGAAAACTATAAAAATGAAGTATAAAAAGTAAAGCCATATTATTATGCTGAGCTGTAAAAGACTCAAGTCAACATCTTCTGACATTGTCAGACATATAGAAAACCCAATACTGTTATGGACTACTGGACTATTTTGGAATATTTTGCTGAATTCACATACCTATAATATTTAAATGACAAAATTAAACAAAAAATGGGATACAAATGAATAAACATTTTGTATCTGTATATTCAAAATAGTTAAGACAGATATACAGTCACATTCTCTTAATTCAGTGAATACAGGGATCTTCTCTAATAGAATTTGTAAATAGAATACCATGTATGCATCTTGCACAACAAATAACCACTAAGAAAACAATATGCAATATATTAATTATTGAATCTGTCCTACTAATTTGATTTGAAACTTTCTCATCACTATTTGTTCTTCAATAAAATTATGGAAAATAAAAACATTACAAGATATGAGAAAAAGCACATGAAAATCAGTTATGCCACCATACACTAGCAGGAGATATTAAGGAATTAAGAACCCAATTTCATCAACAATAATATCAAAAAGAACAGAATAGTGAGGAATAATATTATATTAATAATAATAAAAGATACATACACTGAAAAATGTAAGAGATAGATGGAAGAAGTAAAAACATTTAAATTAAAAAAATAGTGCATTTGTAACTTAACAGAATCAATATTGTTAAATGTCCTTGCTACCCAACATAAGTCATAGATTCCAGGAAATCATTATCTAAATGCCAAAGCTGCTTTTCACAGGTACCTGAAACATATTCTTAAATTTGATTGAAATCATGAAAGACCTGAATTGCCAAAGTAACCTTAAAAAGAGAGCATTACAGAGGACTCACAATCCTGCTTTCCAACTATGTCACAAAGCTATAATAATCAAAACAGTACAATAGTGCATAGAAAAGAACCATGGACCAGTGCGATAGAGCAGAGAGCCTAGGAGTAAACACACATATTAGCAGCTAAATGTCCAAAAGGTATTATGAGCACCATGGGAATAAACAGCATCATCAACAATTTTGTTGTTAACGCTGGATATCTACATGCCAAATAAGAAACTGGAAAGCTTATCCTGTATGAAAACTCAACTTGAAATCAATTATAACCTTACTGGAATTTCCCAAAATATAAATGTAAGGGAATACTTTTTGGCACATGTCACTAATAAGCAGAGGTATCAAAAGCTGAAGTAGGTATGTGAGACTACATCAAAGAGGTGTTTATGAAATCAGAGGCTATATTTTGAAGCCATGTTTCTCCTGAGGGGTTAATATCCAAAATAGAAAAAGAACTCCTACAATTAACAACAACAACCACAAACCCCATTAAAAATAAATAGAAGCCCTAAATATGTAAAAAAAAATGAACATATTTCTATAAGGATACATAAATGGCCAATAGGTATATGAAAACATGTCAGGATTACTAATGCTCAGGGAAATGCCAATCAAAATCACAATATCACCTCAAGCCTGTTAAGACGCTTATTATCAAAGAGATAAAAGATAACAAATGTTGGTCCCCTTTTGGGGAAATCAGATTTTTGAAAATATATTTAGTGAGAATGCAAATTGATAACAGTATGGGGTCATAATAGAATTCTTTAAATAAATCATAAATAGTGCTACCACATGATTCTACAATGGCACTTCTGGGTTTGAAATAAAAATGAAATGAAGTCAGAATTTAAAAGGATACCTGCATGCCATATTTACAGCACCATTATTCACACTGGTTAAAACATAGAAACAAACTTGGTATCCATGAGTAAACAGATGAAGGAGAAGATACATCAATCTGTCTGTCTGTCTGTCTATCTGACAGAATATTATTTGACTATAAATAAGAAACAAAGCCTGCCATTTAAAATAGCACAAGTAAATCTGAAGAACATTATTCAAAGTGAAATAAACTAGGTACAGAAAAACCAGTGCAACAAATTCTGTATGATATCATTTACATAAGAAATTTAAAATAGTTGAACTTGTAGTAGCAGAGAGTAGAGCAGTAGCTGCCTGAGGCTGGAAATATAAGGGAAATAGGATTTTGATCAAATTGTACACACTTTTAGTAATAAGATTCTGAATATTTAATACACAGAATGTGACACTTGACATCTTCTCAAAAAGTAAACCTATCTATCTATCTGCTTACCTATATATGTATCCTAAGTGTCTTTCTCTCTGACACCCGTGAAAGGTAATGATGTAAAATCTGAGTGTTTTAATAATTTATACCAACAAATCATCATATTTTATGCATTAAATTTAAAAATATCATTTACCAATATTTGAATGAATCTGGAAAAGTAATCAGCCTTAACTCTAGAACTCCATCAGTTTTTCTGTCCTGCAGAGCTTACTCTCTAATACCTGGTCTTGCTTATGCAATGTCCAGTTCTCAGACTGATTTCTGCTTTTTCTCAACACTTCCTGCTCCTAGTATGAACAGTGAAATTTAGAACTGGCACACTTCTCTTTTACATTATTTGGTTATGCATGCAATTTTTATCTTAAGGGTGAGCTCCAGAGGATGGATTAAATGCACACATGGTTCTCTCTCTGGTAGCAGCTATAGCCTGAGTTCCCAGAAGCTCTCAGACAAACCTTGTAGAGAGGCAGGTCCTAACAGGTAGGCACCACTGTTAGCAAACATGCTCTTTGTGACCCAGTACTGCACCTTTGAGCACTGCTACAGGGACCACTGAAGAAAAGGCAAAGCCCTTGTGCTGTGTGATGAAGTCTTGCTTTCTGACTATTGTTGTGAAGACTATGTTTATAGCAAAAAAAAAAAAAAAAAATAGACACATGGTACCCAAATATCACAGGAGTCTCTATGAATAGCCACAATTTTTATAGCATTATATCTGTTCAAAAATAAATTTATAAAATGGAAAAATATTTAAATTTCTAGATTTAAAAGTATTAGGTTTTCAACAACTTCATACATTGCCAGTCCTTTGGATAACCCACTACTACTGTGAACTACTGGACTATATTAGATTATTTTGCTGAATTTACATACCTATAGTATTTAAATAGCAAGAGAATACCTATCTCTAACAAAACTAAGTAACAAAAATGGGGGAAATACAAGTGAAGGACCATTTTATATTTGTATATACAGATAGGATAGATATATAGTTCCTGCTCTTAATTCAATGAGAAGAAAGATTTGTACTAATAGTGCTTAGACAAGATATCATGTCGCATTTTGTACTATGAATAACTACTATGAGGACAGCAATATACAATGTATTAATTATTGTAACTCTTCTACTAACCTGTTTTGAAACTGTCTCATGGCTATTTCTTTCTCAATAAAATTAATTTTAAAAAGTATTAGGTTTTGTGGTTTCTTTTTAATAATCATTAACACAATGCAGAATAATATTTATTGACTTAGGTCTTCAGATATTTTTCATAAAAATATAGTTGTTGCAATTGAAGGAGTCAGAGAAAAATGACAAGAAAACTTCTTTTCACTTGCTTACAAGTACTAGATCTTACTTGGAAAGATAACTTTTACAATAGTGGTCTAAGTGGAAAATTGTAGTTTAAAACTTAAAGTTATCTAATATAATTTTCATTTATGTTACTTAAAAACCAAAGTCTCAAAGAAATACTTTGAAGCCAAATAAAGTCAGAGACAAAAATAGAAGTCTACATGGAACTTAGACAAAAATCAATTTTAAGACAATCATGTTAGAGAAAATGGCTAATATGACATGTATGTTTTTAACATGAATGTTTCAATGCCAGAAGCTGCCAAATTGTTTCTGCCTGCACTCTAACAGCAAAGACAGTTTTAAAATCAAACAGAACCTTTATTTCATTCTTAATTCATTAAACGTTAAGATATTTTCCTTGAGCAAGAGAACCTGGAATAATCTAAAAGTGAAGAAAACTATCACCTGCTTGAGAAAAATCTCAAAAATCTATTCAGAATAGCCACTGCAAGGCAGGAGAGATAAAAATAGCAGTGCAGAGTCCTTTGGGAGTTTAGACACAAGAGATGCCTCTTAATCTCCTTTAAGCAAGAGTTCAGAAAAGTCCTTAATTCCACAGATTCCGGTGGTGGAATTGTCTATTAAGAACAGCAACACTTCAACATGTGACCACATGGGACAAGGGTCCAGAATCATAAGACTAGAAAATGGAAAGGAAAGGACCATTGCATATCCATGTGGAGAGACAAGGGAGCTTATATGCACATCGTGAAGGGCTTGGAAGATAGGAAGAGAAGGGAGAAATTTTGAATATCTTTCAAAGTAATTTAGGAAGTAGATTTATATATTAGGAAGATTACTATGATAGTGATTCTGAATAATAGGACAGAGAGGAGACTTATGGGGAAATTGATTAAGTGTTATATTAGTCAGGACAGGCGTGGATTCCTGTAACTACATGGACTCCAACGTCTTAGTAGATTACAGTTAAAAAAGATGACAAAGAATCATATCCTGCTCCTGTTCCATGTGCAGTTTAATTTTTAAAAATCTTTTTGTGTACAGGGTCTTGCTACACAACTCAGAAATTTAGACTCATAGTGACCCTCCTGTCTCAGCCTCCCCAGCAATGGAAATACAGGTGTGCACCACCACACTTAGCTTCAGTGCAGCACAGAATTCCCAGGGTTCCATGCAGCATTGCATGAGTACTGTGGATCAAACCCAGCTCCTTGCATTTGTCAAACAAGTCCTTAGAACACCAAACTATCACCCTAGTCCTCCATATACATTTTAGGCCCAAAAGAAAGTGTCACACTGATCCATGTCATCCTTCCTTTAGCATCTATCTGGAAGGTTGTTTGCATACCAGATTGTAAACGGCTCAACTGAAAACCAACATATTTCTTGTATAGCCAAGCCATGGGCTACAGGCAACTTTGCCCAATTTTGGGGGGTGGGAAAATGAAATTTTACTGTGTAGCCAGTAGAACTAGAAATGTACATAACTAATGCCAGCGATTATGTCAAAGGTGATTGTAAGAATTCAGACAAAAGATAAGGAGACAAGCAGTAGGAATTGAAAGAAACAGCAAAGTATAAGAAACTGACTGAAAACAGAATAAATACATTGAGAAATGGATGCAATATGGGAAAAAAAGACCAAATATAGGCCCCAGTGTTTCTGTCTGGAAGACTAGTGATGCCCTTTAACAGAACTTTGAAAAGAAGAGGATAAAGAGTTCACAAAAGGGAAAGGTGGTGGGGACATGAGATGCTTCAAAGACATAATGCTTAGCTGTTAATTTTTAATTTATGTTGTAAGTTCTGGCAGGGATATGTGAGGAAGAATATACAAAAATAATTGGATATTAGGAGATGGAGAAAAGATTAAGGTAAGAAGAGGTCAAATAAAATAAGACGTGTTCTGAAGTCGCTGACATAGAAGCAAAGATATAATCTGTGTAAACCCAGTGCCATTAGATGGATCCTACCCCATTCTTTTTTTTTTTTTATTTTTAGTTTTTTTGTAGTCAGAGTGAATTTTATTCATTCATTTATTTATTTATTTATTAATTCACTTATTTTATTGAAGTACAAATATTAATGAGACAGTTTTAAGACACCTTAACAGGATGGATTTGATAAATTAATACATTGCAAACTGTTTTCATAATGTTTTGTTATCGTACAAGGTGCATACATGATATTATACTTACAGACATTATTATAGCAGATGTCTCTTGTCAGTAAATTAAGAGAGTGTAGCTGTTTATGTATCTTATTTTTTATAGCTGAATTATATCACAGATTCAATAATTAATACTTTCTACCTTGTTATCTTCCTAGTGGTGGTCCATAGTACTAGAAGCTGACATAATATCCTGTCCATCACCATTAGTGCAAATCTTGCCTCTCATAGAATTATGTAGAAGCATGGCGTATCTATCCCAACTGTACTGTCCATACACACACATCATGATTCTTTCTTCCTATACCCCTTCCTTTGTCTACACCTGTCAAAGATGGGCACTCCATTGTCATTCAACCAATTTAGGTGCCTAAACTCGACGACACAATCCAGCACAGTCCAGCATTCCACAATAGTGAGTTATCTGAAGAAGTTGTCGACCATAGACATTCACAGCTCAACTTATTATTACATCACTAGCCATTCACGAAATGCAAATAAAAACAACACTGAGATACCATCTCACTACAGAAAGAATGGCTATCATAAGGAAATCAATGAACAACAATTATTGGAGAGGTTGTGGGGAAAAGGGAACACTTCTCCACTGCTGGTGGGAATGTAGACTGGTACGGCCATTGTGGAGGTCAGTGTGGAGACTCCTCAAAAGAGTAGGACTAGAAATCCCATTCAAGTCGGCTATCCCCCTACTGGGAATTTTTGGAGAGGAACTGAAAACACTGTGTCATAGTGATATATGTGTACCTATGTTTATGGCAGCACAATGTGTGACAGCAAAATCTTGGAAACAACCAAGATGTCCATCACATGAGGAATGGTTGAAAAAGTTGTAGTATTTCTATATAATGGAGTATTATTCAGCTATTAAGAATGATAAGCTTGTAGTACTTATATAGAAGTGGATGCCACTTGAACATATACTCATAAGTGAAATAAACCAGACACACATGTAAATATCGTATAGTCTCCATAGTATAAGAAGTGAAAAGAAGATGCACAAATAGAAATGTACAACAACTAAAAACAATTGAGTCAGATAAGGCAAAATGAATGGTATATGCTGCAGGATGCTAATCAGCTTTTCTTCTGGATGGCTAACAACCTAAATTCTCAGATCAAAATTGGAGAAATAGAAGAGCTGTAAGGCCAGCCCACATTCTGGCCCTAGCCTTTCAAGGTCAGCGAAGACACAGGGCATAGGAGAACCTGTACTGCAACACCATGAAACTCAGTTGAGCCCCAATTTTTCTGAACAAGGAGATTATGGAACCACAGTGGAAAGAGATCGAAGTTCTATAGTTTGCCTGAGGAGAGTTGCATGGAGAGAAAACTTTCTCTCAGGCTCTCCCAGAGAGCAAACTGGTCAAGCATTGGCCGTGACTCATCCACATGGATGACACAGACAAAGGAACTACAGAGTGAGGTACAGGATTACAAGATAATCCTGAGGGGACTTCACTGACCTCATCAGAAACAAAAGCTACATTTTTTTGTATATACTTCTTGCTCTATCTTGGTCTTAACCATCCATCAGAAAAGTATAAAAATGAGGTGTACACCGCAAGGCCTACCTACAAAATACACCTTATAATCTGGGCTTC
The DNA here is from genome assembly GCA_004027165.1 of Ctenomys sociabilis. Lineage (NCBI taxonomy): Eukaryota > Metazoa > Chordata > Mammalia > Rodentia > Ctenomyidae > Ctenomys > Ctenomys sociabilis. The sequence goes on from PVKA01000178.1 coordinate 140,079, forward strand.
ATATTTCTGTAAACAAAACTCCTATTGATAGAACATGACAAGAGTTTTCAAAGCTTTTCTGGAAGAAGAAATGCTACTACTTTGATAATTAAAATTCCTGTCACATAACAAATGTGTAATCCTTCAGAAATCCTTTGTTTAAAAGAAAAAAAAAAATTAGCATAGTGTTACAGTGACAACTTCAAAAAGATCACCATACAAATACAGGAGGAGATTGTTGGGATCTCATAAGAAAAATTAAAAATTACATATTTAATGATGATTTCCTGATAGATGTCATAACTATATTTTTAAACAGATTTCTGTTCTTCAACATGTACAGACATGAACTTTTAATAAAGAACTGATGTAGGAAATCCTTCATAAAATTTTTCAATTCAATATCCTGAGCTAAGATTTCAGGTGACAGATGGACTTTTTAATCTGTGCAGGTAATTTGAAGTGATTCATTGCTTAATCCACATATAGTCAACTGTTGTCCTAATGAAGTCAAATATAAAATAAAATAGTCCAGACAGTATTTTTTCAATTTGTTATTACCATCTGTTTGTGGATCTCTAAATGAATTAAGCAGATCAAAATCAATATTAAGCAAAAGAATATATAAAAGAGAGACAGAAAGATAGCTCAGTGGACTAAGAGCCTTCAAGTGCAGGGGATGTGCTTTGCTACCAGGCACCAGCAGCACCAGACCCACCTCCAGGCCCACTAAGCCAGCTGCTGAGACCAGGTGTGGCGGTACATGCCCGTCATCCCAGTGCTAGGGAGGTTGAAAACAGGAGGATCCCTACGAGAGTCAGAGCTGTGTAGTGAGACCCTATACCAAATACATTAAAAAAATAGAAAGGAAATATTAGAGTACACTTGAATGTACTAAATAGAGTAAGTCTCTCCATGATTATCCATGACATTTCATTGTTTTGGGGAAAAAAAGAGAAGTAGTCAAAATTTAAATTTTTACCAAGAAAAGAGTTTGAACATCATTATTCTAGGAAAAAATATGTGAGTGAAGAGGAAGACTCCACTTGACTGGGGATGTCTTAGCCATTTCATTAATGACAAATAACCAATGCTGGGTTGCATTCCTCATTTTATTTCAGCACCACAAACACCTCTCAGCTGCTGAAACGTCCTTCAGATCCTCATAAGTGCAATGATTTGAGTACGGCTCATCTCCCCTAAGTCGTGGGACAGTTTAGGTCCCCACATTCTACATTAATGGAGACACATGATTGAATCTTTGTGGATTAACAAGGAGAAGGATAGAGGCTACACTGGAAGAGACACACGCGTATTCACACCATGATAGTTCACTCAAGGCAGAGCCTTCCCAGCCTGGTACCTGCCATATTGGTTGGACTTCTAGATCCAAAAGTCAGGAGTCACAGTACACCTTTTCTGTTTCATAAGTAGCCTGTCCTAGCTATTGTCTTACACTAGTGCAAAGCTGACTAGTTGAACGTGTGTCCTGCTCTGCTTAGCTGATGATTCATTCCTAAAACCACACCTTAGAGGATGGATATATTCGAAGTGGATGTCAAACTTAGTCTGCCTCGTCATCTATCTACTGAGTTCTCCATTTCATCTTTGTTAGCAGAGCCTAAGTGTACAGGGATTTCTTTCTCAGTGAAACCTATAAGACTCCAAGGTTGTATCTGATGAATATTAAAACCCTTTTTAATATTGAGCTTTAACACTACACTAAATATTTCTCATTAACAAAATAGCCTTTATTTGTTTCAAAGTTGGAGAGGGGCTCAGGAGACAGTTCAGATTTTCTGAATTTGTCAGATACTGAGAAGAGGCGTGGTGATGCATGACTGTTATCCCACTGCTGTGGATGTTGAAAACAGGAGGATCACTAAGAGAGTTTTAACAACTACCAGCATTAAAAAGAAACACAAATATTGAAAATATGGCTCATAGTGCCATTTATTAACCAAACTATTAATAAAGGCTGTTAAAAACCACTTATTTTGGATTTATGTTGAAAAAAAGAATAAGGTTTAAACTTTCTGTACCTCTTGAGCCCATTAAAATGTTAAAGTCTTGAACCTTTTATGACCCAATTCATCATCTTGGGTTCTCCTTTATATTGAGAATTGGCTTTCTATTATTCTATTCTGGCATAACAAATATCTGAGTAACCTCTGAGATTTATAAATTTGGTTGTGCTATGGACCAACCAATACCAAGAAGATCAAGAACAGAAAAACCCAAAACTAACGCAATTTGAAAAATTGTTGACAGATGTAAATGTCATTCCAAGACTACCCTTGCCACACACACACACACACACACACAATCTTCAAGTAGGGCTAGGGGACTCCAGAGGAAATGCAATAGTGGCAGAAGGGAGTGTGAATCACAGATCAGGTGAGAGGACCATGAAATGCTTGTCCAGAAAGTACGGGCCCAGCAGTGCTGTCAGTGCAATGAGAAGACCACAAATTCTGCAATGAAGAAGCAAGCAAAGGCCGATTGTGTGACCCAGCACGTTTTCCTGCTATAGCTCTTGTGACAGAATTTAAGTACTGCTGTCCATACAGAATAAAAGGTATCTTAACACTGATGTGCACATAATCCAAAGCAAAAGCAATTCTACGTAGAGCACAAGAGGTGAGGATGCAACTTTTTAATTATTTCAAATTGTAGGGAATTATTTTAAATTGTAATAAAGATATATAATATAACATCCGCTATCCTAGTCACTATTGAACTCATAGTTCAACAACAATCTGAGCAAGATAGTATAAAAATTACCATCCCATCCAATTCTAGAACTCTGTTTGGGTTGCAAAGGTGAGCTTTTGTATCCATGGAGCAAAACTTCCCAACCCTTCTGCCTCCCACTGCGTCAAAGCTAACATTGTATACTTTCCATCTCTAAGGATCCGACTCCTCTGAGCATCTCACATGAGTGAAACTGTACATGATTTGCTTTTCCTCATTTATTTCACCTATAATATTATTATTGAAATCCACCCATATTTAAGTAGGAAGGGGGACAAGGGAAGGGAGAAAAGGAAAGAAAGGAGAAAAAAGCCCAAGAGAATAGAAGAAAATATGGAAACAAAGCTTTTGTAAATGCAGGGAAGGAGAGGGATTGAAGAGAAGGGAGGGAAAATGGGGGATAAAAGAAGCAAAATAAGACACATAGAGGCCCAAAATCCTTACGACAGTGTGATCATTAGGTGTGTTGAAAATGAAACAATAGTCCCCAAAACCATCCATTCATGCAGTAGTACGCACCAGAACCTCCTTGCTTTAAAAAGATGAATAATATTCCGTTGCTTATATTTCGCTTATCTATCCATCTATTGCGGTCACTGCAGATAATACTGCTATAAACATTCATGTCCAAACATTCCTTGAAGAACGTTTCATCTTTGGGCATATACCGTATGCTGGATCATATGGTAATTTTACTTTTACTCATTTTGAAGAGACTTTAACTCTGATTCCCATGATGGCCATGCTGTTTTTCGTGTGACCGTTAACAGTGGATAATGTTTCAGTTGTTTTTTTTGTTTTTTTTCTAGTCTACACCAACGCTTAATTTCCACCTAGTTTTTTCTTTTGGTTTTAGCTTTAACAGCAGCCATTCAGGCAAATTTCATAAAATTAATTTAATTATTTTACAGGTGAAAAGACAATTTTTATTTTATTAAGACAATCAATTTTAAACACAAGAATATCTCAAAATTATGTTGTCGATCTGAAGCTCATCTTCTGCCCATAGCTCGTTGATGTTAGTTCTGTAGAATTTCCTCTTCTCTAAGAGAAGATATTACTGTGTAAACACGAATTGCAGCTGCATTGATTAGAGTGGTTGTTAACCCATGCAGGTGTAAGAACCTGTACATGCTGGGCAGTGACCCTTCTGCACGAACTGTACTCACAGATCTGGCAGAGAACAAGATGGGACACTAGGTACATGCGTGCTGAGTATTGGAAAATGCCTAGGATTATCCAGTGTTTACATAACAAGCTAAGTATAATGCTTAGTAAGTATTTAGTTTGTAACATAGAAGTACTATTTCTAAGGCTATATCTTCCTGAAATACTAATTGATACTTTAATATACAAAGTGATATAATAAATATATAAAGGTATGTCCTCTGCTCTGAAAAAACTTTATTATTATTTTTATTTTTTTGCAGTGGTAAGAATTGAACCTAAGAACTTGAGTGTTCCAGACAAGCTCTCTACCACTGAGTTACATAACCTATCCTTTTTCATTCTCTTCTTCCATAAGCTGTTCAATCATGCTAGAAATGGATGCTAATAAATGATGAAACAGAAATGATTTCGGATGGAGAAGATTATGTTGCCAGTAGTAGTTTGGGGCAAACACTGTGTTATAAAACTTGTAAACACTATTACAAGGATAGAAGTAAGTCAAATTATGGAAATATCTAGAATATTGAGAAGATGGTATGGTTTTAATGGATTTTAAAGAAAATGAATTTTAACTATTGTGTGTAAATGGGGACAGTAATTCTCAGCAAATATATGTTGTGTCTTACATAATTCTGTGTCCTATTGGAGCTCCCAGGAGCACATGACCATTTCCAGGTGCTATGATCCAGGCAGAGTCCTGGAGCCCTGGAGTGCCAGTTTCACCCTACCCTCTTCTCTGCCACAGCAAGCACGAAAGTTCTTGGCTGATTTGGTGGTATCACAGGAAAATCACAATTGGAACCATGAATCATCGGATAGACCTGCATGAGACATAGCACAATTGAGAAATAAATCTGTCCAAATGAAGGGTCGAGGGCTTGTGTGTCCTGCCCCAGGGCTTAGGATTGATTTTTCTACTGTAGCAGATTAGTAATGGTGTCACTAGAAGTATTAGCAGTGACATTGACATCATTAAATAAAAAGCATATATAAACCCACACTGAACACAACATAGAACTTAAATTCTAAGTACTTGTTCTTCTTCTGATCACTGTATCATATCCAACACCATCTTTTCAGTACAAATACATTGAACATATAATTTTCCTTTTAAAATAGCTAGGCAAGATTCCAATGGCTACCACAGTAAACTGGGTGGCTTGTAATGACAGCTATTTAGATATTCTTTCACAATTCTGGGTTACTCAAAATTCAAAACCAGTCTCAGATGAGTTGCTTCACTGTACACACTGTGAGGACGAATCTTTTCCAACTTCTGGAGGTGGCTGCTAATCTTTGGTGTGTCATCACTTCAATTTCTGTCTCTGCATTCCCAGGACTTTCTCCTTGCTTCTTATAAGAACATTATGGACACTAAGTTAGGTGACTCTAACCTGGTATGACCTCATCCTAACTTGATTATGCTTACAATGTCTTTGTTTGCAAATAAGGTTACATTCATAGGTATTATGGAACATAAGCTTAAAATCTCTTTTTGGAAGACATAATTTCCCCTTCAAAAATAAGTAACAAACAATGCATGCTCCTTCAGTTTCCTGCTTTCATCTTCTGAAAATAAGTGCTATAAATTGTATTTAAACAACCCTTACTTTTAGTCACCATTTCAGAAACCATTTTGTTTTGTTTTACATAACTGTTACCAACTTTTAAAAAAGGAGGGATAATCTTAGTCCAATAGTTCCTCACATTCAACAGTAATTGCTTTCTGCACTTACTGAAAATTGTGTTACTATATAAGATGTTATAATAACTTTGCACACCGCAGGCAAAGCATAATGGGTGTCAGGCTTTTTATGAGCCCCTGCTAAGATAAGTGCCAGCAACAGCATGAAGATAGGATGGGATGGTCAGAAATAAAACGTAGTTGTCCATCCCAACTGTCGGTTCAATGCCTCTCAGGTCTTCTTTTCTCCATCTTTTCCTTACTTGATAGTCAAGGCAGGGCCCATTACTAGCTTTTCTTTCCATTTTCTCTATTGTTGCCATGCTTCATATTTTTGTGACAGTGCTCTGCTAATATGAAAAGCCAAGAGCAGATGTGGAAATGCAAAGGCATTCTGAAGTTACAGTTGTCTGATTAATTCCATAAGTACACACACACACACACACACACCATGTATATATTGATAACATCTATGTTACCAGCAAGTAGGAGCACTATAGAGAGTGAACTGAGGGTCTTGTTTTCTCACTTTGAAAGAAAACAAAACCAGTTGTTGCTATGTAAATATGGTTCACTGGGAAAGGGGTTTGATTGAGAAGCACAGTGCAAATATGGATACAGAAGGTAGGAAATTTCAAAGGAATCTATAGATTAAAATCTGTTTCAAAGGCAGCACAGCGCAGAAGCACAGAGATGACAACTGACACACATTAGTCAGATTACCAACAGGGTTTCAGGCAAAAGCAACGTGACAGGTTCAAGCTCCGAACTGAGACTGTGACTTACCCGGAAGTGGAAAAGCAATCACAATGGCTACTTTTCCGATTAGGATTGAAAAAGTGGAACGAGATGAAGCAGAAAATGCACCATACAAATAAAGTGATCTCATAATTCATCACCTAATCGAGGCCACCTCTGAGGATGAAGAGGGCACTACTATGAATTTGGCTGGGGCAGCTGGCGCACGGCAGGGCAGTCAGAGACGAAGTCAGATGTGTGTCTGCGTGACTTATAAATCACATGAACAGAGCCGGATGTGATGTTGTTAGTCAGAGGCTCAGCAGCATCTGCACACAGAGGAGTGGCTCAGTAGGGTTACGGCTTTGGTATTTATCCTTAGCTGAAACACAACCAGCAAATGAGAGGAAGTTGAACTAGAAGCAAGAAGATCTGTTAAAAGGTGACTGTGACTATTTCAGTCATGACACGAGGGGGCCCTGAATCATTGTAATCCTTGTGAGCCTGTGAGGAAACGGAAGCAGTGCTAGGCTGGCCCCTCTGAAATGGCTGCAACACATTATTCATAACCCACAAAAATGGATTGCTTAGCCAGGCATGGTGGT
>PVKA01000178.1:147108-177165 GCA_004027165.1 Ctenomys sociabilis
AAAAAAAAAAAAAAAAAAAAAAAAAAAAAAAAAAAAAAAAAAAAAAAAAAAAAAAAAAAAAAAAAAAAAAAAAAAAAAAAAATGGATTGCTTGGTGGTAAGTATTAACCACTGGGTAGCTATTAGGTGGTGAAACTCTGATGATGTTAATGACAGTAGTGACAATGACTCAGAGTTTTATCATAACACTGAAAAAGAGTACACATTTCACTTCAAGAAGTAGAGCTCTCCAAATTGTAGCCTCTGGACAGCAGGTGGACAGCTGGCTGCTTGTGGCTCTAAGTAGATGTAAACACAGATCCCACAGGAGCTAGTAGTTCTGGGAGGGAAGGTGAAATAAAACTCCCAGCGCTCTTCTGGGTACATCACTAGGCAAACGAAGTAGGGATGGAGTCATTTGCCATCAGAACTGAGCTCAGCCTGATGGGTGAGAAGAACCTCCCTGGATCAGGTGCACTCTGTGCAGCCCTGCAGTTCTGAGGTTATTTGGCAGAACTGGGTTTGGCCTGGGAGGGATTCCTACCTCTGCCACTTGAGACAATCACAGGAGACTCCCAAATATTCCAGATCCAAAATGCATGCCTTCCCCTCCTGCCATCAGGGTGCCACATGTGCTCACCCAGACTTCTCACCTGGAGAACCATCCAGAGGGTAAATCTGGAATGAATACGAGACTAAATGGAAAAGAGGCCAAAAATATCTGGACTGGCTGGACTGAAAGTACCTGGACTAAGGTTTTGCCCTAAGAAAACTGGATAGTCAGAAGCCAGAAATCATATTCAGTGCTGAAAATTTAACATATATTTTTAACTGAACACTGCAAGTGTTAACCCCATTCCAAAGAATTGCTGAGTGCAATTTAGAAAGTGAGGAGAGTGAAGACGAGAGCAGTATTAGCTGCCTGGGTGAACAAGGGGCTGTCTGACAGCGATTTTCTAGGAAAGCTTTTTCAGAGGAGAGCTGGAAAGTAGTGGAAGGTGGGAAATTCATCTTTTGACACATGATAAATTCAAATTCATTTTTCCTTCTCATTAATTTGGCATTATGCGGATTTTCATAATGAAAATATATTAAAAGTTTTCACATAAACACAGCCATTACCAGCATGCAAATATGTGAGCATTCAGTTTAGCAAGCTTATCACAGTGGCTGTGTAATGCTTTCCAGTATTTCTCAGATATAATAAAGAAATATCACTTCCTCAAATTGAATTATGCATTCAGAAAATCAACAGTAATAATACCAGTATTTGGGTAAACTAAATCATGTTGGGAGAAATAATACTTATTTTTTTTATTTCTCAATGTTTCATTTATAAAACTAAGTAAATGGCTTTCCTATCACAGTTTGTTGACCCAAGTACCTCATAATGACAAATTAAAGGAAAAGAGAACAATAAAGTGAGGAACATCAAGAAGAAAAAAATAAAGATGCTTACGGGAGCTGAGAGAACATAAAGAGAACTATATGTTTAAAACGTGAAATGACATTGAAAATTGTACACCTGCACTGAGAAATATGTGGAGAAATTATAATTTCATGGAGAAAAGCTAGTGTTAATTTAAAACTCTTCTCCTTTTATCTACCTACAAATCAAATATAATAATAATATGAACCCACATGTGAGCAGGAGGAAATTCTCTTTATCCATGGAGATTCAGAAGGATGCAAAGGCCGTAAATAAAACACATAAATTTTGGTTTGGCTTTTGTGACATAAATGAGTTAAAAAGAGAAAGAAAAGAAAGAAAAAAAAGAGAAAACATGACTTTAAGATAGAGGACATGGAAGAAGCTTTTAAATAATTAAGAAAAATAAAGAACATTGCAAATACTACTAAGTTTTTCAGTGGACTTGACCAATTTCTTGTACGTACTCATGAGAATTTTTTTTCTCTCATTTTTAGTCTTCTATATTTTTAATTGCAGTAAGTCGCAAACATATCACCTCTATTGTTTATAATTTAAGAGTTAGCATTTCAGTGTCAGGGTATATTTTGTAAAGCAGGATGGGCATGACGAGACAATGAAATCGCCTGTGATAGAGAAAAATCAATACAATACCGTGTATTTATGTTTATACAAATGGTTTAGTTTACTGAAATACTGGTAGCATTATGTGATTTAGTTTACTCAAATATTGGTATTTTTACTGTTAATTTTCTAAATGCATAATTCAATTTAGGAAAATAGAATTTTTTTACAATACCTAAGAAATACTTGAAAGCATTGTATAGTATTGTGACAGATACAATTCAATACAATAGAAATGAAAGAAAAATATTAGTAGTATAGAAACAGTAAGTGCAAACACAACAAGCCGGCAGAGTTCACACTCCTTACCTACCATACCTACTGTTTAAAAGACGTGCCATTTCTGCACATCTCCACCCTTCAGTCATTCTCGGCATCCTGTACCCAAATGCCAGCATCTTCTCAGCATGGCGAAATGTATTGTATCTTCTCCAGAGCTGCACTGCTCGAGAAATACCACCTCACAGAGTGCTTTGCAGCCATATTGTCACCTCAAAACAGCTTCCGGATAAAGACAATGCAGTCACAAGAGAAAGAAAACTTGAAAGGGCAGCAGTCTCCTTCCGAGACAGCACTCCACAGACCAGCTGGGTGAGGAGACGGCTGTGCGCTCCATTTGACAAACATTCAACCACATGCTAGACAGTTACTTATTAAACTGCAGCACCTCAAATGCTAATTGATTCCCTTGCTAACATTGGTATTTATTGTTAGTGTTCTCTGTTAATTAAGTTGATTCTGGCCTATCTACAAACCCAATGACTAGGCCTAGGAATGAACCTGAATTGAAAAATTTCAAGAAATTGTCCAAGGCCTGAAATTTCTAGTTTCTGTTCCCAGTAAAGCAGGGGGATTTCGGGTCACCTTGCTATTATCATGAAATTCTACCCCCTTAGAACCATGAAACCACTACTGAACCTTGCCATGAAAAACAACTCTGGCCCCAGGAAGACAGGTGGAACTAATTTAGCAGCAACGGAGCATAGAGCAGTTAGCAAATAGATAACAGGGGCTGACATGTAAATAATTAGACATTAGGTTTGGAGGCAACAAATACATTTCAATAAAACTACTGAAATTTTTCTAAGATTTTGAAAACATAGTAGCTATTTAAATTGCTCAATAACAGTATACAACTTTTTCTGGAAGTATAAAAGGCAAACTATCTCTCAGTATACATATTTGAGGATAAGGGCCAAATAATTGAATTTCTTTTCTATTTCATTCCTTAGTTTGTTTTTCTCCCATGAGAAACAATTACAGTTTTCACTACCATATCCAAATAAACAGTTGGTTTCTATATTGTGCCTCGGAGGTCCATTTTTGAACTAGAAAATCACCAGTAGACTATCGACTTGCATAAACATCATTCCAAATTGTGATACAATTCTTGTCAGACAATACATTTCATACTGTTTAAGTAATGCTCCCGTTGAGTGGAGTTAAATAAGATACTGCTAAGTTTACCTGCAGAGAAACACACTTCAATGGCTCTCACACAGCGTGAGAGCATTTATCATTATTCAACTATGGAAGAAAAGAAAAGGCTCCAGTGTTTTTGACATTATAACTGGCTTGTGGTAAACTGCTGTTAAGCACTCTTCAGTGGGCTGTCCTTATCCTACACAATTAGAAGACCACTCTCATACTGCTCTGCCAAATACTGCACTAAAAGAACCAGAAATGCTCTTAGGAGAATTTCTTCCTTCCATCTTGCTCTTTCCTTCTTTAATTCTTCAAAGACTAACAGAGACTAATGTAATGAATAAACAATCAGAAAAGGAAAAAAAAGAGTGAGTTTCAAAATAAGTGATTTTTTTTTATTAGCCTTTTAAACTTGCTCACCTCAGTGTCTGGAAGAAATATTTATGAAGTGTGCTTTTCTTTCTTTGTAGATTGACATGTGATATTGCATGTATTTGCTGTGCACAGCATGATGTTTTGAATTATATATACATTCTTTGGCCAAATGTTTTGATAGAGGCAAATGCGTGTCGGTGCTCAGCCACACACTGAACTCATAGCACTGATGTTCAGACTGTGTTACGGGAAGCCAAAGTGCTGCTCAGCTTACCAGCTGTTCTCCACCTCAGCTCCAACTCATCATGTAGGGTTCACACCAAGAGAACGCAGTGAAAGCCAATCATATGTAAGTTTAATTTGCAATGTGTTCTGATTTCTTCTTCTTTTTTTTTTTTTTTTTTTTTTTTTTTTTGTCTTTTGAGACAGGGTCTCACTATGCAGTTCAGGCTGGCCTTAAGCTTAGTTTTGTAGCTCAGGCTGGTCTCAAACTCACAACAATCATCCTGCCTCAGCCTCCCGAGTGCTGGAATTACAGGCATGCGCCACCACGCCCGGCTCTGATTTCTTCTTATAGTCAGCCATGGGCACTAGCTATGAAACATGTGAAGGTCAACAATTTCATTTTTAGTAAATGAAAGGAATTGAAAAGCATCCTACAAAGATGAAGAAAACTTCTTGAATTTAAGATACAACTGAGATAATACAAATTAATATATATGTAAGTTCAGTAACAGTGAAACCCAGAATGACTACCTCAGTTATCAATCTGTATGAAAGGTATTTTCATCTTTACTATAAATCTCAAGTAAACAACTTACTGAATTGGCACATATGCTTTCCACTTGGGTCACAAAGGCTCCTAAGTGTCTTCTAACCCTAAGTGTCTGACATTGTCCTTTGTTATCTACCTAGGTGGTACAACTTTAAAATGAAAGCCTCTGAGACAAAATACAATCACAGCAAATTCTTCTTCTGAAATGACATAGTTATTTTAAGATTAGACACACTTCAGTCTGGGCTGGGATGTTCTGAGCCCAGGAGCTATGTTGAAGTTGAAGGAAGTATTACATCCATAAATTATAGAGGATCACAAGTCAAAATTACACAGGTCTGCACTTAACATGAGTATTTCCTTGCTGTTCATTTTACTCTTTGCATGCTGATTTGGGCATGCACCTTTCTATGAAACACACATACAATTTCTAATGTACAATCTCAAATGCATTTAAATAGTATGTAGCATTTACCCAATGGCTTGAAGTATCAAACCAGAAGAAGACCTCAAAATGATGTAGCATTTGAAAGTGATGAGAAGAAAACAAGAGGCGCAAACCTTTAGCCATATGAAAATGCTTTGAATAAAAATGAAATATTTTTCTATATTTCCATCCCTATTTATGTGGGACATTATTTTGGTTAACATCCCTCAGGAAAAATAAAGCGAATGGGGAAGCTTGGAATTCCTTTTCTTGTCTAGTTTTTCTCTTTCATATCCCCATAATCCCTTTTTGATTTTTCTAATTTATATCTAATCTATTTTTGTACTCATGGAGGAAGACAGCAGCTGTGTCTAATGACACACAAATACACTCTCAAAAGATATCTAAGCTTTTGATGTGATGTGAAACATAGATGAAACAGATGGATTTTATTTTCCCTTACAAGAACACCTCAATTATAAACTCATTTAATTTAGATTAACTATATGCTGAAGTAAAATCTCTACATAAGAAATATCTCTATGCATATATATTTTGATTACATTTTAGTGCTAGGAAGTGGCCTCTAATTTGCTCTCAGAGCTCAATGCTGTTTTATAACTATCATGGTATATATAATATAGACGCTGTAGACAAATCAACTCCAGATGTGGAAATACAGCTACCAACTTGCAATAAGGTACCAGTATTATGTTTTTAAAAGAATCGTAAGTTCATAATAAGTAAAACCAAATTGCTAATGCTATCAAAACAGTGAAAAATCAGCTGAAACTCAAACTGATATTTACCTCATATGAAAAGTCATAAAAGAAAGCTTAGGTAGCTAGGAAAGTGGATCTTTTATCACAGAAATGTGTCATTTTGACAGAAAATTTGCTAGGAAAATAAGTCATTATCATAATCGTGGATGAGCCCACTTCCTTTGGCTAAATTAATCTAATTTAAAGTGAATAAAACTATGGAATAAGTTTGAAATCCCCAGCTACTACTACTTGCCAATGTGATGATAACGTTTCACACGGCTCGTAGATTTCATCAGTGCTAGTAACTCTGCTCATTCTATCTCAATAACATTACTAGATCCCAACTTGGCCTTTCACAGTCTCTTTAGTGCAAGAAGCTAGCCACAGAGAAACAAGTCCTGCTGGTTCTTTTAAGAGGATCACAGGATTGAATCCAGCCTGAGCAACACAATGACTTAGCAAGACCTTTCCTCAACACATGAAAACTGAAAAGGGCTGGGATAGAAACTCAGTTTGAAGGGCCTGGAATAAATTTCCAGTATCACACTACTAAGAAGGGAGGGAGAGAGGGAGAGCGGGAGGGAGGGAGGGTGGAAGAGAGTGAGGGAGGGTGGGAGGGTAGAAAAAGGAAGGAAAGAGGAAAAGAAGGAAGTCTCTCTAAATGTGAAATAGTGATGAGCAGAAGTTGGGAAGCTAGCACTGGAGGACAAAAGGAAGCTGGGCCTGCCCAGTTCATACCACATATATGGATTAAATTATTGAATAATGCATAAAGTACATACACGCAATTCAACAATAAAGTTTGAGCATTCTGTCACTCATCACAAATTAATCCTTCTCTTTATTAATAAGAAACCCTAACTTGGGCTGGGGAGATAGCTCTGCTGTCTAAAAGCCTGCCTGGAAAGCACAAGGACCTGGGTTTGATCTACATGCCACAGCAGCCCTGTGCCAAGCCAGTCACTGAAACCCGGTGTACTGGTCCATGCCTGTAATCCCAGTGCTGGGGGACCTGAGACAAAAGGATCATTATGAGTCTGAGCTGCATAGTAAGACCTTGTACCAAATAAATAAATAAATAAATAAATAGAAATCCAAACCATGGTCTTTCAATTCTCTTTCCTCCTAGTTCTCAACCCCGCCCTCATTTACCTGCCCAAACCTGAGCCCAAAGTTTTACTCCCTCTACTGGCCATCAGAATTCTTCATATCTGTTGACTTTATTCCAAGTTTTTCCTTTGTTTTAAAGTAGTCCCACTCTTACAAAGAAACGTTTCTACTTCTTCAAAGTCTAAGTAAAAATTGTAATCTTTGAAAGCACATTCTAGGTGTAGTCTGCCTATGTTGAGCGCAATACATCAATACATTTTCCTTTTTCTCTGCTTACATGGGTTCTAATAGAAAAAGTTGTCTTGCCCATCTTTTTATCTACAATGCAGAAAACACTTATCACTTAGTCCAAAGACAGTGATATTTAGCACTGATGCTTCAACGTGGTGGAAGTGAATCACTGAGCCAGAAGGGAGTAAATGCTTACTTCAAAGGTTAAATAAAAATATTTATCCTGTTTTATAAATATAAATCTTCCAGTCTCTACATGCAGCATTTATTTTATTTATATTTTTAAAATTCTTTGAAAATGCGAGAAAGAAAGCAGAAAAATATCAATTATAGTGCCATTCATCACTCTGAAAGTGGCCTTATCCAACTTACATGTTCCTTGATGTAAGTAAACTCCATTCAGACCATGCCATTGGGCCCAGGGAGATGGCTCAGTGGAATAAGCACTTCCCTGGCAAACACAAGGGTCTAAGTTCAATCACGGTTCTACCAAAAAACAAAAGAACAAAACAAAAGGGCCATGCCATTGCTTTGGAAAACACTTCACTTATTCTTTTATAAAATTAAATGTGTGTTTCCTATGTAATCCATGAATCACATTTCTAGATCAATATGAGTAGCAAAAGCCTATGTCCATAGAAACATTTCATATGACTCATATATTAGATTTATTCACTTAAAAATTAGAAATAGTCTACATGTCACCATGAGGTTAGTTACTTAAACATCGAGATGCACTGGAAACTTTTTGGTCTGTAAGCGAGACAACTGCTGTTAAACTCAAAACATGGATGATTTTTCCAGACTTATATGGGGCAAAAGACTGCAGGCCCTAAAAGTCCAGGTAGTGAGCCACCTGAAGAAAGCCCTAGGACAGACGCAACCAAGTAGGTAAGAATTGGGGGTGTGAGGAACAAGGGCAAAGGGCCAGTAAGGATTTTCTGGGAGCAATTTCTCTGGGTTGGGTGGTGGGTCCAGGGATGTGTGTGCTAGTCAGAAGTATCTCCCTGTACCCTTCAGCGTGGATTTCACTGTTTATTAATTGTATCTTATGAAGTTGTTATTCAAAGAGTGGTTGGATCTGTATGCCAGGTGCTCGGTGTCTTGCAGTCTGGCTAAGTGTTCTTCATTGCAAGAATAGTGTCACCAGGATCTAAAGAATAGCTGAAATAAGCTGAATAAGTTGCCTGACACAACTGCTTCCATCCACACAATAGAATACACAGATAACGAAACCTGAATGGAAATCTGAAGTTTAAGCTCAATATACAACTATGCTCCAGAATAGTTGCACTAAAAATATATGCATAAATATATGATCTACACCTATCAGAAAACAATAGTGTTGTAACTTTCAATTATTAATTACACCAGGGATCTAAAGAATGCCAAGAAGTTTGATTCTGAATATACAACAGCTTTATATGATCTAAGAATTACCATATAGGCACCTATAACTCGGACTACAAAACGTAGTAGAAAAAGATTTATAAATAATCTTTATACCATCATTCATGTGAGTTCTGGTCAATGAGTTTGCCACTACACAAAAAGGTTTACTATTTAATATAGCTCATTGATTTCTTCATTATTAAAATTAGCACATGAATAAAAAAAAAAAACCACACAAAATAACGCCTGCACATACACAAAAAGATTAAACTTAAACAGCTGACTGTCCTTTAACTAAATTAACAACGCTTATTATATTCTGGCTGCCAGATACAAAGGAAACTGTATAGTGTCAATATGCTTCATTTCTGACCTGGCAGTAATATTAAGGAACTTTCCAGGAAATCCCACTACCACCTACTCAGGTCCAGAGAAATATAGACGAAGAGAAACAGTGTTCTAACTCACTTTACTGTAAATTACAAGTGTTTAATAAGACTGCTGTCAAGCCTTGCTAGATCTGTACACTTTGGCCAAGATGCCCTCAAACTACACTGAAGAGCTAAGTCTGAGTATGGCATATTAGCAGGCTGTGGAGGAGAGCACTGTCTTTTGAAGTGATGCTTCTCTCTCAGAGGAAAGAAGATGAGGAGATGCAGTAGTGCCTTGCTGGTGGGCGAGCTGAACCTGAATTTTAAATGTTCCTTCCATCAAAGATGATGTAAACGTGTCTTAGGCATTGATCCTCTGGTATCAGGCCCTTGAGGAAACGACGCTTCCAAAACAGAAGCTTTACCATGATGAGAGGTTGGTTGGTCCTTTCAGATTTAGCCCTTGAAGGACTCTGAGCTGAAAAAGCAGTAACTGGCAGCTGCACGCCTTCTTGATCTGTCCAAGGAATAGACCGAGAGCCCAGTCCACAGCCATTCTCTTCTCCTTCAGCCCAGACTCTTCCTTCCCCATCTTCAGCTCTGCCACCAAATCCCAGAAACCTGTTATCTAGGAAAATATCGTACTCAAACTGAGCTCTCCCCAAGCTTGAGAAAAAAAGAAAAAATGTGAATCTTAGTCTTTAAAAGTAAATGTTATAAGAATTATAGAAAATACTTAATTTCCTATTAAAGCTTTTATCTTTAAAAACATTTCCTACTAAAGCTTTTATCTTTTAAAAAATCTCTAAAAAAAATAGAATAAAAGGAAATGCCAGGACAGAGCTACAATTTCAGAAAAAGTTGTAAAAAAGAGACTTATAATCCATAAATTTTATTTCATTTTCATTGAACGATTGCAAATATACTAAGAAGTATTTTCAAATGATTTTGGAAAGAAGAGGAACAGTACCATGAAATCAAGCAGTGGAGTTTAAATAGAACTTCTCCACACAACTATGTAAATCAATGGTTGTTTCCTTAAAACAGATTTGAGAGTGCACAAAACGCCTTTTAAAGCAGAACACACACAGACACCAAGATCTGTAATTCTACTAAATGTCAGTGGCTCTGGAGCTCACTTATTGTAGTCAGATATAACGAAATTCCAGTTATAGTGAATAGGAATGGAAATTTGAGCTTACATCAGTGGAATGCAATGCACAGAACCCAGTTCCAGTAAAAGTGAATGCTCGAGTAGAAAGAAACCTGGGTGAGATGATGATTTCACTGTAAATCTTCCCAAGTAAACATACATGACTTAAAAATCAATCTTTTATGAATAAATTATGATAAATACAATACCATAATATATAAAACACATAATCCATCATGAAAGGAAAAATATTCATGTTAATATGAAATGATACTGTATATATGTATATATTCTACATTTTTCTGCAAAAAATAGAATGTGAAAGTGAATTAAATGACTATATGAAGAAAAAGTAACAAGTATCTCAAACACATGATAAAATGAATAGTTATGAAGAACATGAACAATTAGATTTTTTTTGACTGAAACCCATGCGCTAGATTATTTGTAGATTCAGTTCTTAAACATCCTGTCATTATCCTCTCTAGTTAAACTGCTACTGTTTTCTCCTGTCACAAATCTTGCTACTTTCTCAAAGGAATAGGGGATGAGGAGATGGCGAGGAGAGGAACAGGAAGGAGAGCAGATGGAGGAAGGGCATCAGGGCATGCACACGCGCGTATCGGCTCCATGCCAGGCGTGCAAACATTATGCACCAAAAACATTTAATTTATTGTTTCAAAAAAAGTTTGAATGCTTCTTTTTCTACTAGATTGAGCAGGATTTAGACTATGTGTGATAATATTCTCAGTCTTAGTCACTTGTGTTTAGAACCAATTCCCCTTTACTCCAATTCTTTTATCCACCAGGACACTCAGAAGGCTGTGAGGGGAGCTGGGGAGATGACTCAGTGGAATCAGCGCTTCCCTGGCAAGTGCAAGGGCCTGAATTCAACCCCTGGTTCCAAAAAATAAAAAAGAAAGATCGTGAAGAGGAATGGCGGTAAACAGATAAGAATTCCTTGAAGGTGGCTCTTACACAAATGCAGATGTGATGGTAACGCGGAAAAGGAGACTGTAATTAAGGCCGGAGCTCAATGTGGCTCCATCTGCCCATGACAGACTGTGAGTCTCTGTGGAAATATTGCTTAAATTTAGACATTTAGTTATATATATATATATATATATTGGCTTAGTGTCCCCATGGTTCTACAAGCACAACTCTAAAGACCGGACAGGCCCGTTGGCCCAGACCTCTAGCTGAGGTGACACAGTACAGCAGGAGACAAAATGGAGTAAGTGTCCACATGCTGAGCCAGAACACAGAGAGAAAGGGTCCCGCCTGCTCCTTCTGGGGAGCACGGCAGGCCTGGGGACTTCCTGCTCGCCTCGCCTCGTGAAAGTCGACAGTGCTTCTCAGTCCCACCAATCTGAGGACCGGCACTTACGCGTCAACCTTGGAGGACAGGGTCCAGACCGCGGCAGTCTCTTCCTGAAGGCTGCACTAATCAACCACTGCACAGGAACTTTAACATTACATAATACCATTTCTCAGGCTTAGGACACTGCTTGGCTTACAGTGAACTTATGGGCATACTAATACACTTGACCACAAAGATTCTTCATGATTACATGTGTATAATTTACTTAATCACTGTAGTGTTTTCTATCCATGAAGAATATGTGTTGAGAAAATGTAAGGAAAGCAGAATGGCATTTTGCATTCTCTTTGAATATTCTCAGTTGAGAATGTTTTCCAGGCCTGGCGAGTCCCCATAGAAATCACTCACTGAGTGCTTCAGTTAATATTAATGAAAAGAGAGAGAAAGAAGAAACACATCATTTTGGGACAAATTTCTGTCTCCTCCAACTGTGAGCGCACATGTACATATTAATCAAGTAAAAAATAATAATTTAAAATACATAAAAGATGAGGCAGTTTACAATGTGCTGTGTGATAAACAGCGAAAAGTAGGGGTAAGACAGGGCCGGTGGACGCACAGGGGAGGACGCACAGGGGAGGGGCATTGAGCCTCACTTTAAAACTAGAAGTAAAGCCGGGAGGGCATTCAGGAGTAGGGTGAGCTACAGGAAAAGAAAGGGGGTTTCTGATGTTTCAAACAGCTTAGTAAAGACAAAAATGGAGGAAAAGTAGGAAAAGGGTTATTTAGAAATGGAGTTGGGTCAAGGTGATGAGCTTTGGAAGTGGAGGACTTAGAAAGGAAGCCAACGAAGAGCTTTGACCACCATCTTCTATGACAAGCTAAGAGAGTCATCAGTCTCCTTGCATCATTGCTTAAATTGAAATTTTTAAATTGAAATTTTAAATCATCTTTCTTTCTTTCTTTCTAATCTTGTAGTAAATCCAGTGTTTTCTTCTCTTTTTTTATACTGAATAGAAATTCAACTGCCTACTTCTGAACCTTAAGTACATGTCTATTTCAAGACTAAAGGATGCCCTATGTGTCCCTTCTTAACGTCAGCTCCTCCTTTACACCTATTTTACTGTGCAGGGTTTCTTGCAAACTCCCTCAGAGGAAGATGCTGCTGTGTAGTGAAGACAGAGTCCCCACAACAGCCCTGCACTTGGCTGTCCCAGACCTCACCTTGTCCTTTCTCTCAGCTGTGTTACTACAGGGAAGGAGATCCGCACGAACTGAATGCTCAGCTGGCTTTTCTCATATGAGAGCACATGCTGAAGATGAGGAGAACACACTCCTCTTTTGTTAACTCTAGCAGGTCAAAATTTTGATTGTAACAACTCAGGAAGAGAGGGAAGAGATCTCATTCCACAGTACAGCAAGGAGATTTGAATAGAATATTTTTTTTCTGAAATACAGAACCTTGTTTTATAGTGCCTTGGGAAGAAATGTGCAGATGCCAATCAAGTCACCCTACTTGAGTTCTTTACATTCTACACTAAGAATTTGCACCTCCAATGGACATTTTGACTTAATGTAATATAATCCTCATCCAAAAAAGGCTTAGCATACAAAACTTTCCAAGAAAGATTAATATGCATTCTGCACCCAAGTTTAAATGCAACTCAAATCTTAATAGATTGTCCTAGGAATGTATTTATCTATATCTATATCTTCTTTCTTTCTTTCTTTCTTTCTTTCTTTCTTTCTTTCTTTCTTTCTTTCTTTCTTTCTTTTTCTTTCTTTTTCTTTCTCCTTTTTTTCACATCTATATTATATACCTAACAAGGTAGACTCAGGACAACCCACTTCTCAGGACCACTTTTGTTCCTCTTAGAGAGAATATTTCTTGATCTCAATAAATTTTTCCAATTCTTAACCTCCATTCTTCCTAGAATCTATGCCTTCATATGAGAGAATACTAACTTGGCATTGCTGACATTCAGAAGGTTTGGATTCCTTTACTTATATCAGAAACTCACTCTTCAGACCGGATTCTCCTATCTTCATTCTTAATTTCTGGAACAAACTTTGAGGGAAAAAGTTAATCACATTTTTCTAAAATATTTCACTTGCTACCTAAGTATATTCTTTATAACTATGTGTTGAATTTGTCTGTATTGTGTTTTAGGATGTGTGAGAAATTATATCTTTTAAAAAATAATCTAGATTTAAACTCTTAGGGAGAAAATTATATATAAACTATGAAGGACAGAAAAGAAAAAGCACACAGAAACTATGAAAGCATTTGAGGACTAAGGACATGCCAAATATTTCAGAAGGAAACACTTTGGGTATATATAAAATAATGACTTCTTTAATCAGATTTTTTTGTTTGATTGTTTATTTGCTTGTTTGGTTATTTTGCATTTTTTTTCCATTTTGTGCCAATTATGTCAGACTATAAACTGGAGATAAAATAGTAGAGAAAAAGGAAAACATTCCCTTATCACAAAACATATTTTATTATACTCCAAAAGATGGAAACTCTTAGGAGAGATACTAGTGCATTAGTTCATTGAATGCACTTCTGGCTTAATGTGTGTGCAGTGGATCTTGAGATTGCCATGAAATGTGATTGGATTGTTTTTATAACTCATTATATAACTGACAATCATACACAATGTATTCTTTACATATGTGGCCTAAGTCATGGAGTTGTGTTGATAAGGGCCTAAATATAACCATGCATATACCAAATAGGAATATGGATGTGCAGCATCCTTTAGGCCCTGGAGATGAAAGTGTGTGTTTCATTGTTGGAAGCAAACTGACAACAAAGAAAAGAAGTAGTAGTATTCCAAATATGTATGAAGTTGCTTTAATTAATTCTATAGCGACATGAGCATTACTTTAAATTTTTCCACAGGAAACACCCTCTAGGAAGTGAGGTTGACCTATTGAGATGGCTGTAACAATTGACACAGTGCGCCAATGTTAGAAGTCTACAAGCTTAGTGAAATGACTGAGCAGTTCTGTGTGTAGAGCACATGCCCTAGGCAGCTGCTTACACCCTCCGATGCTGTAATGGTTGATTCATCATGTCAACTTGAATTTAGAGGCTCAACCAAATGATTCACCAGTTCCACATCCTAAAGTGTAGAAGACTTACTCTACATTGGGTAGCCTACATACAATATAAGGAGGGAAAAGAGGCTTGCTTTCCCTCTTTTGTTCTAGCTATTTTACTGACTTCTGCTCCTCTGCTGTGCCACCCTTTCGAGCCAGCTGATTATGGACTGAAACTTCTATCAACTGTGAGCTAAATAAACCTTCCTGTCTTTAATTTTGGGCATTGGGGATTTTGTCTCAGCAATGGAAAAGTAATTAGCAAGATAGCTGGGCAAAGGTCTGAGAGAATGAGGTCCTGAATAGGGCCTCTGAAGTGGAAGTAAGTTCAGCATGGTTGGGGAATAGATAGAAGTCCCCACTGTTAGGGCCAGCCAGGTAGCTCAGTGGATAAAGCGCCTGTTTAGTCAGGTGACTGAGACTAGGTGTGGTGGTGTGCCCTGTAATCCCAGCTCTCGGGAGACTGAGAACAGGAGGATCACTATGAATCTGATTGTGTAGTGAGACCCCATAGACCCTGCACTAAATACATAAAAAAGTCCTCGCTGTTACTGACATATAACAGAAAAAGACAAGTTCTCAAAATCAGTGAAAAATGAAGGAGCTCACTTACACATGGCCTTGAAACTAATTATTCTTTTTTTATTTCCTGTGGAACCGGGGAATGAACTCAGGCCCTTGCGCTTGCCGGGAAAGCGCTTATTCCACTGAGCCATCTCCCCAGCCCATATTTTCTTAAGATTGAAATGAAATTAAATATTTTAAGAAAAGAAAGATAAATGTTCCTTGTAGAATTCACTGTGGCTATGGCTTGGGAAATGAATTGTAAAACTGGAATTAGGACAAAAGAGAGCTACCATCATTGCATAGGCGAGAAAGAAAAAATGACAGCACCTTGGCTGAGAAGGCAGTGGGAAGCCAAAGAAGTGGCCAGATGTGAAACAGACTTTGCTTTTCTAGGCAACAGACTTGCTGGTGATTTGGATGTAGGAAGTGAAGGAGAGAGAAGTTAGTGATAACTCATGGGTGTCAAATTTCATTTAGGAAATGGATGGTGGGGAAAGCTGAAGGAGAAGAGTTAAAGGGATTCCCAGTGCATTTATTCCATATCAGAAGCTGTTAGCTTTGAGAACCCTAATGGACAACTATGTTCAAATCTTATATAAGTAGTAATATTATCACTCAAAGTTGAATTAGTGCCAACATAGAACATATTTAATCATACTAAATTCCAGGTCACAAGGCTAGTTCCTAGATATTTTAAATCAAATCTTAGCAGTTATATGGAAAACACCACCGAGATTAATCTTTAGACTACTCTTGAGGAAAGATACTATCATTATAATCATTTATAGCTAGAATGGGTGGTACAAAGAAACTGAACAATTCACCAAACAGCACTCAGCTATCAAATTTGAACCTAGAATTTATGCCCCAGAAGTATAACTTGTATATCGAGCCAGGTGTGGTGGCACATGCCTATAATCCCAAGACTTGAGAGGCTGAGGTAAGAAGATCATTGAATTTGAGGCCAGCATAGGCTACATAGTGAGCTCAAGGCCAGTCTGAACTCATAGTGAGATCCTGCCTCAAAAAAACCATAAGCATATCTAATGCCAGGCCAGCTAGACTGATGGTAGTCATCTTGATACTAAGACTCTAGCATCTATTATCTAACAATTTAACAAGCCCATAACAGGGGCCTAAATGAACGAGAATTTTTATCCTAGGCGTTATTAAAAACACACTGCATCATATTTGTTAAATTTCTGAAGCAGAACATAAAAAACAAATATCAAAAGAGGATATTATAGACAATAAATCCGTCCTTTAGAAATGAAGTAAAAACAATTTTCAAGGCAAGGAAAAACTGAGGAATTTCATTATCACCAAAGAAGCCCTATAATAAATGCTTAAGAGCAGACAGTATTTGGACACAAAAAGATGAAATGACCATCACAGAAACACATGAAAGAGTAAGGCTCTCTAGGAAAGCCAATAAACAAATGAAAAGGATAACACAAAAATTTAAAAAAAAAGACTTTACAAAAATCAATAATGAGATATGGAATGAAACAAACTATAACCAGAAAATGATTAAATAATAAATTAAAAATTAAGGAAATCACAATTGTAAAGTTTTTCTTATCAGCAATAGCCTTGAGTTTACATGGATTAAATGTTTTATGAATAAGAAGAGATCCAACTGTATGCTGCCCATAAGACACTTGCTTCAGCATTAGATTTTCACACATAATCTAAAAGCGCAAATAAAATCCAAAAGAGAGAAGAAATTTTATATGTCAAGAAGCAAGGTAATTTAAAGTAGTAAAACCTCAAAGTAAGCAACTTCTAAGTGAAGGCAGAGATGTAACAATTAAAGACATTCAAATAGACAAAGAGTTGGGGGATATAAGTACAAAGGCAGGGACAAATGAGCAAAAGTGAGAGGAAATGCATGGGATTATATAAGCCTTCAGAAGTTCTGCCATAGCAATTTTATGGAAGAGTCAGGACAAAGCCTACCAAATAAGGGAAATATCTGATAGCTATTCATCTGACAAGAGGTTAACTTCCAGAACATATGTGGAGCTCAGCAACAAAACCAGGCATAATCAACACCAACTCATTGCAAGGTAAGAAAATAACCTGGACAGATATTTCTCAAAAGTTTGGATACAAGTAGCCAATGGGCAACCTAAAAATGTTCAACATCACTAATTAGCAGGGAAACCCACATCTCAGCCACACTGGGTTTTCTACTCACTCGGGTTAGAACGACCATTATGAGGAAGCTGCTGGTAAACAGATGATGGAGGGAAGCCTACGTACACTGCTGATGACAGCACGAGCTGGCAGAGCCCGTATGGAAAATAATGTGGCAGTACCTCAAAAATTAAACCTGAAACTAGGACTTAAATATGATCCTGATGTTCATAGCAGCCTCGGTGGGGCTGAGGGATGTTGTGTGAAACCTCAATACCGTTATAGAAAGAAAGGCTTCTTGTTCTCACTTCGCAGAAGCTAAAAGGCATTGATCAGAGTAGAGGGAGTGTGTGGTCACTAGCAAGTGGAAAGGCTGCAGTAGAGGGAATAATAAGGGAGAAGCTAACAGGTTTCAAAACAGCTGAGTTTCTAAAGCAACCTAATACAATACAGTAACTATAAATCACGATTAATTACACAGTTCAGAATAACTAAAGAAGAGTTTTAAGGTTCTACATAGAAATTATAATATTTCAGAGGATGGAAACACTAATTAGCTTCATTTGATCTTGACACATTATATGTGAACTGAATTTCAGTCCCAAACCCTAAGATAAGTCTAATTATCAGAGCAATGAGAAAAATTTCAAAATCTTTAAAAAGATATTTGACTGACAAATGAGTGAGACACTCCTTCATTTTGCTTATTTGTTTCCTTATGCAAACAAAAGATAAACAAATGAAGATCAGTAATAGTCCAACTCCAATTTTGAATTGGGCAGGCCCTGGGCTACATAATGACAGAGTTAACAACTTTAGCTATATTTTTGCCACCACTAAGCATGTAGCCATTAACTGGCCAAGAAAATTCCCAGACATTCATTATTTTTGCTTCAGTATTTTCCATAATAACAAAGAGAACAGAAGCATACCCTTGCCAATTAAGTCAAGAATTGCAGCCGTGCTGCAAACTCCTATATTATTCAGCTGAGAATTTTCATTTTTAGTTCCTATCTCTGAAGTTTCTTCAAAATAAATAGAATGCTTGCAGAGATTTCTGTTACTACAAAGCAAATCCCAAATCCAGACAGTAAGTAATGACCACATAGTCGTGTCCCTGCCGGGAACCTCATAGCAATGAAAACACTTCTCTCCTTGAGTCTGTAAACAATATTTCACAAGAAATGAAAGGAAAGAATCCTACCCATTTAATGCACTGAGAGTGGTAGTTTATGAACTTTGGGAACTTAAAAAATTGCAAATAAATGCAGGAAACCCATGTTAGCTGATGCATGGATTCAACAAGGATTCTTTGCAGGAAAACCGTGGAGAATCATTCCTGATGTGGATTCAGGGCCTGAGGAAGTATATGCTCTTAACATCCAGCCTTCTTAATATCAGTGTGCCTCTTCTGTGTTTTAAGTCGTTCACATTGTGGGTAAGAGAGCAGCTCAGTGTCAGAACACAGGCCTGCCACATACAAAGTCAGGGATGCAGTGCCCAGCCCTATTACAGAACAAAATGAGCATGCCTACATGTTCACTGCCTAAATTGTTAGTGAAATTGTTCTCTTACTGATTTGGGACAAGTAAACCAACTGTGTCTCCTGTCAGGGGGAATGAAAGGAGAAGAAGCGATGCAGACTGTATGGCCAAGAGCTGGATTTTCGAACCTGTGCTTGGTTGCTTTAATCCATTCCTACACTTCCACAGAAGAGCTTCCTGCTGTATTTCCAAGCCCTTGGGAAGGAATGGTATTTCTAGGCTAAACTAGACCTGGGGTAAAAACTAAAGTGAATGTTGGTGCTAGTGATCCTAAAATGTACCTTCCCTAAGAGTTTTTAAAAGTAGAATTTATTAGTACTTGACAAATGCATGTCAAAACAATGAGCCATTCTTACAAAATCACTCCAGTGATCTCATATTTGAAATACAGATAGCCACATAGTATCACCAAAATTTCCATAGCATGCCTGTCTCAAACACTTCACACACTTATCTGCTAACATAACTAACTAGCTAATTATAGAAACTTGTATTTCTTATCTCTGTTAGTGACTTGCATAACTTTGACTGAATCCAGTCAATCTCTCCACGATGTGATAATTTGCTAACCTTAGTGTAAATTCCATTTTTTAAATGATTTTAAGCAAAGGGAATATGGCATATGCACTGCTATGATTGCTGAGCTTATCCAAATAAATCATTGAGGATAAAGAATGACTAATATGTACTTATTAGTAGCAAGCATTTCCATATGTATATTCTAGTAATACTTTTTCACTAATAGGAAATGTAAATACTATTGACTCAGATTTCTGCTCAGAGATAAGGGGTACGTGGACTACGAATCATCTCCCCAGTTCATTTTTACTGCAGCTGCTGTTGTTGTGGGTGCTGCTGCTACTTGAAGTCATTTCCAAAACAGGACCAAGTGGAAAAATGAAGGTGTAAGGAAGCATAAGGTAACAACACAGAGTAACTACGAAGCTCAGGGTATACGCTACTGAAGAAATACTACTTAAAACTGAATTCATATCTTTGTGTTTTGAAATATAGAAGCAAATTCCTTCACATGCAGCCTCAGCTGGATTTATTATGCCACACAGGATTGGACAAAGTGTTTCTTTGAACCAGAGAATTTCTTAGCATCAGGACAGTTTTAGACTTAATTCACTTTTTGAGGCATCTTGAAAATTCACATTTATTGAGAGCCTGCTAGATGCTGTGTTTCATATTTGATGTTCCATATATAGCTCCAAGAAATCAGTGAGATAAGGTAGCTCCCAGCAATCACAGCCGCTTTGCTTCAGATTGTCCTTCCAACTTTCTCCTTTATTCGGTAATTGAAAAATGCAGAGTGGGCAAATAGCCAGAAAACTGTGACAGGTATGGAAGCCTTTGAAAAATGTATTTGATGTGGAAAACTCTATTAATTCTATCTCCACTTTGGAATATAACCTTCTGTGTTCCAAGTGACTCAAAGAGGACTGTGCCTTAAGGTTTTAACAGTGTAGCTAGCAGACAGAATGATCCCATGTGCAACGCACTGATGGTCCATAATCATCGACTGGAGTAATTTGTCTTTTCTACAAGTTCAATGTTTAGGTGCCTTTATTATAGGCTTTTTGATAAAATAGAAAATCTAATGACTTAAAGAAACAGAAGCCCACAGATTGCACATTGAACATATTAACTGGGTACTGCAGTTGCAAAATCTAGAATCTGAATTCTCATTCTGTGCACTCTTGAATATGCTTATGTATACTTTCCACATCTATGAGGCTTGCAGAATGTTTTTGTAACTGAGTTTGACTTTAAATAGAAATCTAAATCATTTTCATGAAAATGTCAATATTTTACATCTTTTCAGGACACCTTTTTTTCAGATTAACCCTGCTCTTACTCTTATTTTTTATTTTTGTCTTTTCATCTGCTGATATTTATAATAAACACTATCATCTTTTTAACCTACTGAAATAGCTTCTAAACCGTGATGTCAGAAAACCCACAAGGACTAACATTACCCATAAGTAGAAATATGGTTAATTCAAGGTATTTTATAAAAGATAAAAATCTTAAACTCTAAAAGGAAGAATGGCTTGTGATCTGCAAATCAAGAAGAACTAAAGCTACATTGGAATTGTTATTTGTTCTCCACACATTGCTAAACATCTATTTTTTCCTAAAATGGTGATATTTATATTAATAAACTAAACAACTATTCCATGTAAGCAAATATGTTAATAGGCACAACATAGTAAATACTATGTTACTCACCTTAAGCCTCAGGGACTGGAGAATAGCTTAAAGGAAGAGGCTTAGCAGGGCGTGTACCTCAGGGGTCCACTAGGAGGACCCCACGCTGAGCATCACCCTCACATTGGGCAAGGTTTCTTTCCTATGCACCAGTCATCAAACAACGCCTCAGGTCTTCAGGAATTTTCATAGATTAACCTGCTGTCTGAATTAGCTTAAGCTTGTCATAGAAAGCTGGTGCTATGAGTGACAATCCACTAGCTGACTGAAGTTTTGGTCTGTAGATTTATTTTAAATGTTATATGCCTCAACAAACACAACATAAATTTCCAATTTGAAAATCTAGTTTCAAGATAACTTAAAGAAAAATCACTCTTAATCTATATTGTACATCTTTGACAAAGCTTTTGACTTTAATTTACAATATTTGTATAGAGTGTCTCAAAACCATCTTTAGATAGTAATTATCTGTGGTTTTTCATAAGAAAAATACATGTGAAGTTTTGCCCTGTATATCTTTTTCAAAGTTACAATTGTCAAAATCATTTTAGTATTTATATTAAATATTAATTAAATTAAGTATTAATAGACTCTCCAAAAGAGAAAAAAAGGAGGAAAGGATGGGCAAGCTAAGCAATTATTTTGCATAACTTTTGTTCTAAATGATAGAAGTAAATCATGTCAAAATTGCATTATTTTAGTCCAAAGGTTACTGGACTTTTACAGAGATCCTTAAAGTAGTTATAAAAATTGAAACAGAGCCTAGAACAAACTTCTGATTGTAAAAATAGATAACATTTCAAAGTTCATTTCATAAAAGCAGTCATCAGATCAATACATCATGGTGTCGTTTTTAACAATAGTGTCTAGACTTCAGCTTTGGTATAGAAATGAATAATAAAAAGGGACTCCAAAGCACACCTGGGGGATTCCCATCTGTGTAGAATTGTCTGGAGCTTGCTTTTGTTTTAACATGTACGCTAGTCAAAGTTACTCTAGGAAACCTATGATAGATTTCTAAATATACTCAGGAAAAACAAAATAGCCATGGGAATTCCTTCTACCCAGTTCTTTCTGAAGTTCTCATATACTGTCCTTTGATTCTTGAAACAGTTTTCAGAGACGACAAAGGGATTTTTAAAAAGTGTCAGAAGATGACTTTTGAAGGAGAGTGTGCTGTGACATGGAATCCCTTTAATGACCTCCACACATGGGTCACCAAGATAATCCTCTGTTTAGACTGTTGGTCTAGTTCCAGGATCTATGCCTATCTGAGAAAAGTCACCTCTGAATTCATTTGTTCCTTTCACTCTGCTCCAAAGTTACTAACACGTCAGAACTTCCTAAGACTCTACTGAAAAACCAGCAGGGTCCCTTTTCTTTAGTCCTTCTCGGTGCCCTAACCTTAGACCCTTGAAGCCTGCTCGCTGTGCGGAGATGGCCCTTCCACATGTCGTCTTTAGGATTCATTTCCACACCTCCTGAAAAAATTTGTGACCTGCTTGGTGAGGCTGTGACCTGCCTGCTGAAGACAGTCTCTATCAACTTGATTAAAATAGCAATGGACCTCCCTTCAGCCCTAAAATCTCTGACCCTCATCGCAGTGCTATATCTATGTGTCCAGGTCAAGTCTCATTCCATAGATGTAGGTGCCCCATTTATTCTCCACATCGCAGCTTTCTTGTGTGCATCCTTACTAAATATAAGCTCCACAAGAACAAGGACCTTGTATATATTTTATTCACAGGACATTTTCCCCCATTAACCATGTCTTGATACACATAAAGCCCCATCAATATCCTTCATGGTTTCTGACCTTTAAATTCCATCTTAGAAACAAGTAAAGCCACCAGATAGCCTTGTTTCTGCATTTTTGAAACATATCAAGGCTAGCAAAAGTCTTGAGAACAATGCAAATATCTACTTTGGTCCTTCCACACTTCGTTCACTTGTGGCACCTGGGTTGCTGATTACATGAGCTCGATTAGCAATCCACTTTAAAGTTGTGTGTATGCACAAAATCTAAACACCATTCTTCTGGACTAGGCTTTACATATCTTCAATGACCATTGAAAATCCTTTCTTCCAGATATTTTTTATAGTCTTTGAACTGCTCTATTAGAGCCATTTACAAACTGAGCAAATGCAGCTTGAAGGCATCGTTTTATCTTTCTTTTAAACATTGCTTGGAAATGTTTCTAGCCATGTTCCAAACACAAAGTAGATGTCTGCTGGAGAGCTCTGTTGACTTGAATGCAGTGCACAGTTGATATGTGTTTAGACTTTACGATTTAATCATCTAATCCTTTTGCATATAGCCTCAATTTAAGATCAGTCTCTACATTCTAAACACAATTAGTTATGAATTCACCCACTTGTGGTCCTCAGTCTTGATCTCAGGACTCTGTGCATGCTAAACAAGCTCCATCCCATTGAGCTGTAGCTCATTCATCCACTGACTCAGTGGCTAAAGTTATGGTCTTATGATCCTAAAACACATAACGAAAGATGTGGGACCTGGTATAGACCTCAAGTATTAATAGTTCTTGCTGAATATATTTACATCAAGTAAAATAGTGCTTTGGTCTCCAAGGTCCAAATTGAAATATCTAGCACAGCAGTCACCATCCAGAAATAATATTTTTTAAGTGTACAAATGGAGTAAGAGTGACAATGTTCTGCTTTATTTATTTATTTCATTTTACATATTTGGTGCAAGGTCTCACTACACAGCTCAGACTTTTGGCGCTCCTTTTGTTTTCAGCTTCTCCAGTGCTGGGATTACAGATCTGCACCACAATGCCTAGACTCTTGCTGGCTCTTCAGGCCCCAGCGGTGGGGCCAGTGTGGCATGTGGGACTGGGGATCAAACTCTGATCCTTTCCCTGCACTTGCCAAAGCAAACACTTAGTCCGATGAGCTACCTCACCAGCCCTATTGTTCTGCTTTAGATAAATAGGGACTGAAGGAATCTTCAAGGGTATAACCTATCAAATAGTAAACCTTTGAGTTATAATTTAAGTGTAGGAATAATGAATAATGCAGATTAAAAAAATCTTTGCCATAAAATTTAGTATTATTTAATATACTATCATAAAATACTTTGTCACTTAATATGGATCATTTAATACATAATCTTAAAATATACTATCTTCCATACAGTATATTTTCATTTTTACTTATAATAGACCTATTTAGTTAGAACACTTGAGACACCTATTTGAATTTTAAAATGATTACTTATATAAGATGAATGTTATTGTAGTGTAGATGACAATTAGCTCACATTTTAAAAGATGGATTTATTTCACTACTATGTATTAAAACCCTAGGAGAGAAAAATCTTAACAATAAAATATAAATTTGTAATAATGACATGTAAAATAAAGCGTTGCATTTATATCAATTTTATTAATTTTATCATCTCATATGTAGTAGTTAATGTTGAATATATTCTTGAATATATTCACACACACACACAGTTTACTAAACTATTCAGTTTACTAAACTATTAGTCTAATATGTATTTAATAGACTAACAAGTTACATATGAAGCAAAAAATAATAATAAGTCCAGGTTTTACCCCAAATAAATCCCCTGAAATTTTCTTAGGCAATTCATAAATTATTTTCTTATGTTTAATACAGGACGTTTTAGCACCATGAAATGGATGGTGATGTGGAAATTTCTTACTCAATGTTTAAATACTCTTGCCAAAAATGTGAGAGAATTGTCCCAAACATGTTTTTTCTATTATTTTAAATTCCAGGAGCTGTTTGAAAACACAATAAGTACATTTACTATTTTGGTACAAACACTCAACCACAAAAGAACCCCAGTACAGCTGAAAGTCTCAGATAGGTGGGTGGGGCAGGTATCTCCATTCCATCCAACTCAAGCCTTTCTCTTTGCCACATTCTTTTCTGTATCTCAGATCAATCCTTAGAAAGGACATTTTAATCCCTCTTTCATGTAATAGTCCTTCTAAAAAATCTGAAGATATCTCTTATTTTTCCCCATAGAACTTTTCTTTTTCAGTTCAAAAGATGTTATGTGCAACATTCCAACCCTGAAACATCTTTTTAGACTCTTAGAAATTTTTCTTTATTTCCTCTGAATTTAAACTTCTTTGTCAGTGACAAATCCAAACATGCTCACGAGACTGGTCTTCTCATAGGAGCTACAAATGAGAGCCACTTTTCCACCCTCACGTTACAGTGTTTTGTATTGAATCGTTTGCTTGTCACAATGACCTTCTCATCCCATCTTTTACTAATTTCTGCACACACAAGTGATATAACAGATTTCCAAAAATGGGAATCACTTAACATTTGTATATGATTAATAAAACCGACCCTAGGCAGGTGTCACTCATGATCTGAACTATGGAGGTCACTGCAGTTGCTAAAGTTATTCACCAGACGAGCCTGGAGTTCTTACAGACTTAAGAGTTCATGTTTTCTATCAACTCATTACCACAGTAGTCATACTAATTGAGAATTCTCTCTGAATCTACCCTGATCCATTGTGCAATATTCTTCGTAATCTATTTTCCACTCACTTGGAATTTAGCTAACATTGTGCTTCTGCTTCCCTATATTACTTACAAAAATATCATAAAAGATGTTATCCATTACCTTGCCCAAGGGCAGTCATTTTCACTGTATTGTTCTATTTCATTGGGCCTAAATTTAGATAAAAGATTTCTTTGGAATATCACACTGGTTAAACCAATGCTATTTATGGTATAGTTCAGTATGCCATAGAAGGCACAGAAAATTTTAAAGATAAATCTGGAGGCCAATTGAAAATAAAAATCTGAACTTGTAGCTCAGTTATGAGATTGCTTCCTGTCAACAGCTTTTAACCAAGTGGCACAGTACTACAAAGGGAACCGAGTTTCACAATTAGTGCTTGGCCAGGAGGATAAATGCTCATGTAGGAGAAGACAAGGCGCTGGCCAGGGCCAGGAAGACACTTCTTGTCCAATTTGCATCTAGTAGTTCTCTATGAAGGTTTGCTTCAGCCCAACAACACTGAAAAGAATGCAAGGACTCAAAAAAAAAAATAATGGAGAGAAATCTGAGAGATATAAAGGGCATTTTCAACATAAATGCTACCAGAGGTTGTTTTAATTGCTGAATTTTTAAGTTATTAGTATCAGTCACATGAATTCAAGTCACAGCTACAAGAAGCCTCAGTTTTTAAATGCTTTATGAGAATAATAACAGCAAATAGGATCATGTATATGAAACATGTACAAATTCTAAAGCATTTCACAAATTAAGGAAATGATATACACTTTGGTGATTAACAAATTTCAGCCATGTATCTCAGAGCCAGCCTTGAGCTATACTGCAAACAGTCTATAATGAAAACAATATGGGAATGCATACTAGCTCAGCATATAGAAGCTGTGGTATTGCGATTATTTTGCTTAAGATCCCTTATTAGATAATGGTCAAGTGATTTCTCAGCAGCATAGTAGCATAAACTCCACCTTCTGTGTTCACTTCCATTCTTCCTTCTGTGTCCCTAGACCATGGAAATCATAGTTAAATTTATCTCAGTTACAAGAGAAGGTACAAGGGAGGAAAGAAGAGAGAGAAACCGAGGAGAAATTCTCAGCACCCTCTTGCCCCCTACTCTGCATGCTTCAAGCCTCCGCCACATTCCAAGTGGACAGGAGAGCTTCGTGCTCAGGCGCCTCACTCCCCCAGCTCCCAACAGGACTAATTGCTGTGTATTATTAAGATACTTTGTGGAGTTGAGCAAAAGTTAATAGCAAAATTAGTATTTTAACAATCAGATGCCAAAGGTATTCTCAAAAGCCTTGCCTCAATAACATGGCCAAAATCCATTACATACATCAAATGCCCCTTCCAAATGTAAAAGTCAAAAGAGAAAGAGTGGGGAAAGATGTAGACGAGGGGGGTGATTGTAGTATGCCATGTCCATATATGGATCTAGCAAAATGAAACTCATTTACTTGTCTGTCAGTCTTCACTAATAAGATTTGTTGGGGAAAATTATGCTACTTAAGCCATATTGGGCCTATTTATCTCCTAGTGAAGGGACAGTAAACACAGAAGAAAAAAAGTTATATAGCAAACCAAAGGTCATTTTTATTCTAGGAATCACAATCAAGGACTTATTATAGCAAGACACTGAGGGTGTCTTTTTACTGCTTTAAAAAATAGTGCTGCTAACCATGCTAGTTTAGAACAAGAGGAGCCATCAGAACTGCTAACCATGGTTGAATTCTAGTCAACTAGGAAAGGAGCAAGGATATTTCCAAACTTAAGCAGATTCAGCCTCATGAAAACTTTCCAAAGTTTCTGATTTCCAGAGTTTGTTCTCTTAGGCTATATTGATGGTTGAACCAAATCTTTCATTTTTCTTGTTTTGTTCCTTTTTTTTTTTTCTTTCAGGTTCTTAGTTTAAAGAAATATTTGCTGAAATAAGGTGTTACAAATTGTGTTTTTAAAAGTTACACGTGTGTTTCTTTTGAAATTCATGATAAAATGGCCCTTTGCGAGACTCCCAAGAGATTCAGAAATGGCAGTCACATAAATATTAAGAGACTTTCATGAAGATGCAGCTGAGTTTAAAAAAAAAAAAAATAAATGACAAACAACTTTTTCTAACATCCCTTACTTCACCAGCTCCTGCCAAGTTAGCCTCTGACTGGTCTCAATGTTCTTAAAATACACAAGTCATACAGGTCTTTTCTGTACTTAAGCAAGAGGAGAAAGTTCATTACAGCAGGGGGGGGGGAGAGAGAGGGGAGGAGGAAGGAGAAAGAGAAAGAGAGAGAGAGAGAGAGAGAGAGAGAGAGAGAGAGAGAGAGAAAGAGAGAGATGGGTGATGGGTCTGGAAAAGATGAAAAGATGAGATTGGGGAATTTATTATTTTATTGCCTTGAAAGTAAAAAGTGCACACACTTCACTACTTTACAAACCCCATTTAGATAACCAGGAGCAAAATCTCTTCAATTTAAGGTGGAGAAGAAGCTGCATCGGATGCCTTCCAGAGAGTTGCAAGTAAATTAACAGAATGGAGAAGCCAAGCATTCACTCAGAAATAGAGCTGAATTGAAGAAAACTTTATTTTCATCTTTTTTTTTTTTTTTTTTTTTTCCAAACTGAAAAAGTTTGCCTCTTGGAAAGATTCTGTAAATCAACTCGCAGGATCGCAAAAATCTCTCAGAAAAGAATAAACCACACACAGCGCTCCGGTCCCTTGATTGGAAGTCGCATCGGCTCGCCGCTGACCTGAACTTGCGTCCCTGGACCTTCCCCAGCGCGCTGCACTTGGACCGCAAGAGCCCGTACCTCGACCTACCTCTTTGCTGATGCGTCTGGGGCTGCCGCCTCTGCAGGGGCCGCTGCTCCTGAAGAGCGCCCCCGAAGTCCCCTGAGAGGAGCAGGAGCAGGAGGACCCCGGCGGCTCCTGACATCGTGACGGCCGGGCGAGTCCCCTCCAGGAGCCCAACAGTTCTGGCCGCGGCGTCCCCGACCTCTGGCTTGAGAGTGGAGAGAGCGGCAGCTGCGGGAAGGGGAGGAGACAGCCCTCCAGGCTCGCTCAGCCAGGCCCAGGGTGGGGACCGAAAGAGGACACTCCTCCACGCCCCCTTCCAGGGCCAGGGCCTTTAAAGAGTCCCCCGCGAAAGCCCTTGCTCCAGACGCGATCAGCGCTGAGCCCGACCCCTTAACTACCTACTTCTTTCAAATTAAAGAAGTCATGGATATGCAAGCGCCTCGGGGTCTGCTAACTCCTTACACATGGAAAACATTTGTGGGAAATCCATGCAGCTTGAAACTCCAGCTCCTGAGAAAGTCCTGGGAATCCTGCAGCCCTCTGAGTGAGTCCAGGGGAACCAAGACCCCAAGGCCCAGGTGACAGAGCCCTGGGAATGTGGCTGTGGGACGTTGCAGGGTGCTTCCTCCCTGGCCAGTGGGCGACAGCAGGAGCCAAAGCCCAGCCCCGCACTCTGCTCTGCTGCAATGTTTGTCCCTCCTGGGAGGAGCAAGGCAGAGTCTTTCGGTGTAATCTGGAGACATTATTTAAGACACAAACTCTTGAAATTATTTCATCTATGTCAGTCCTGGTTTCTTCTCTTTAACTCAATAGAAATGAATGTATTTTCTTCTCTTCCTCTTCAGATAGAATGACAGATCCTTGGAGCGTTTTTTTGGTGTTTTTTATGGCCTAGATCACTTGTTCTCACAAGGTTTAAAAATCACTTGCCTGGGACCGAGGAGATGGCTCAGTGGAATAAATACTTCCCTGGCAAGCGCAGCAGCCGGAGTTCAATGCCAGGTTCTAAAAGAAAAAAAAAAAAAAAAAAAAAAAAAAAAATCACTTTCCTCTTCACTGTTCAAGGACTAGGTGAGGACAGCTGCGATTAGGTACCAGGGTCAGGGTGCCCTTGGCCCTCAGTGGACAGGATAATTGTCTTGTCTCTCACACTTCTGAATGGGTCACTGGCCATTCATGCAAACCAAACAAAAACAATAACAACAAAAACCTGAAAAGTGCATGATAATTGAAACATAATTTAAATCTGTTGGTATATGAAATATTTTGTGTGTTACTTTTTCTTTTTGGCAGAACCGGGAATTGAACTCAGGCCCTTGCACTTGCCAGAGAAGTACTTATTACGCTGCGCCATCTCCCTGGGCCCTTGCGTCTTCTTAAATTATCTAAGTTGCATATACTGCATAAA
Source organism: Ctenomys sociabilis (assembly GCA_004027165.1). NCBI lineage: Eukaryota > Metazoa > Chordata > Mammalia > Rodentia > Ctenomyidae > Ctenomys > Ctenomys sociabilis. The sequence continues at coordinate 176,785 of PVKA01000178.1, forward strand.
TTAAGGAAATAATGTGGGATTTTTACATTTTTTTATTGACTGCTTTTGGACATCACCGAGGCTTGTATACCATGTTGGAAGTCACATTATAGAAAACATAAAAGTGCTTATGGTGTTTGAATCCAAAGGATGATATTCATATCCCATTAGTTCATTAAGGATATATCCAGGCCAGGGATATAGCTCAGTGGCACAGCGTCTGCCTGGCAAGCGTGAGGTCATGAGTTCTATTCCCCATTCCAAAGGGAGTGAGAAAGGTCTATCCAGATTTCTATTTCATTTTGCCTAGTAAGTACTTCTTTCTCACTGTGTTGATAGTGAAATACATACTATTCTATTTTTGTACTTAAGCTATCTTGATTTTCAAAAACTGATCTGATA